>OU612045.1:65225512-65325512 GCA_914767935.1 Coremacera marginata
TTGGGACAGGCAGGCCGAAACCTGGCGGAGTTAGTATAGGGCACAGTACGCTGAGGTTCCAATCATCGGGCATGCTTTCTGCTAGCCATATTTTGCTGATAAGCTGATGCATGCGCCTTATCAATTCATCGCCGCCGGTTTTAAACAATTCAGCTGACAGGCCGTCAGTTCTCGCTGCTTTATTGTTTTTGAGTCGTTGGATAGCAACTCGAACCTCTTCATGGCTGTGGTGGTACTTCCACTCCGTCATCATTGATTGGTGGCACTGAACTGCGCTCTCCATAGGCGGCATTGGTGGAATCGTGTTCTGTAAGTAAATTGGAAAAGTGCTGTCTCCACAACATCAGCACACCCGGTGTATCCGTATTTAGATCTCCATTTTCGTCTCTACAAGTGGATGCTCCGGGCTTGAAACCTTGGGTTAGACACTTAACCTGTTGATAGAATTTTCGTGCATCCTTCTTGCCCTGGTATACCTTACTTACTTAATATAGTGCTATTTAATTACTACGAAAATATAAAAAAAGCCTTTTTAAAAATTTCACTTTTTCATTAATTTTTTTTTTTAATATGTGTTCGTACAAATCGTACGTAACGCCAGTTTGGAAGTACCCATACATAAAAAGGCTAGTTGGTTAAAAAAAGCTAATAAATCGTAGGTGGCCATAAACTAGGTGGCCATAACAACCCGTATTCGGGTTTCATTTGAACATACAAACTAGTGTTTGAAGTTAATTTCAGCTTCAATATTATCAACGTCTTCAATTTTAAATGATTGAGTTAAAAATAGGTTTTGGAAATTTTTAAAAAACTCGTTTAGCATTAAAATTTGTGCTAAGAAAAAGATTGATTACGCAATCTTCATCATCGTTGGTTTATAGAAAAATCAACTTTAAAATCATTCTCGCTTTTTTAAGTAAGTTGTGTTATGCTGTGTAATCAAATAAAGAAGGGAGGGAGTGCTGTTGAACGATAAATGTTGAAGATTTTTTTTTATCTTTGAATATTGTTTTATACGCTGGAATATGAGTAATGGGGGAAGGGTGCTTTACGTTACAAAAAAATATTTAATTCAGTTTTAAAAATTTTAAAATTTATTTTATTGTAAATATTGCTTTAATTTCATATCATCAAACCGAAAAAGACAGTGAAAGGCTTTTGAAATACCTACAAGTGTAGCAGCTAAAAAAAAAATTTTTCACTGAACTAAAGTGAATTCTTACTCTAAAGCAGTCGTCGAAAATAGCTGTTATAACTTCACGAGAGATGCGAAGTTTTTTGCATTTTCATATATTTAATTGGATTTTTTTTTTCAATAAAATAGCTTTTAAATTAATAAATTTAAAATAAAGTCAATTAAAAAACACACGTTAATATTCACACCAGTAAATTTTTATTACATTTCATTATTATTGTATTTTATTACGTGCTACATTCATTGCTATTTCAACGCACTTGTGAGTAATTGTAAATTTTTGCTGATGCTGATGACATCTTGTATGTAGCAAGTAGAAGCAACACTTTTGTTATATGTATTTGGATAGCTGCTAAATAAGTTGGATATATAGATTTTTCAATTTGCTGCAACATAGCTTCAGTTGCACTTTATAAAAACACCGATGCTGGGGACATCTTGAAGCAAGTAAAAGTACATTTTATGTGGAATGTATTTATGCGTAGAATAGCACTGCGACAGTTAAAAATACCTGGGAGATAATGCTATTTTTCTGGTAGGTCTTGTCGAATAAAAGAATGTTCTGTATTTTAAATTTGCACCCCAAAATCTGGACATACGCTAAATCGATTTTGCCTACCTTTGCCCACTTATTGGCCTATAACTTACCTGATTGTCAAATTATTTTAAAAATTTAACCGGATCCTGAAAGACGATACTTGATCCTTTCCAATATATTTGCTGTTTGGGACAACTTGAGAAAGTTGTGTGTATTTACTCTGCAAATACAATTTTTTTTTAAATTTTTGGACTTTCTCAATTTTGACGATTTTTCGAGACACCTAATTATAAAGAGACCACACTAGTCTTGTATGAATTCATAAATAAACATTTATTAGCAATTTTAACGCAAAATAATTTTTTTAAAATGCGTCAATAATTGGAAAAACTATTCAACTTTGCATGAAAAGAGATTTTTTTAGATAAAACATTTTCGGCATGACGACTCAAAAATATTTCCTTGATCGTTTTTTTTTTTAAGTCGGCATCATTAGTTGTAATGACCGAAATACTTTTAATTTAATTTTTCTTTCAAAATATTTTTCTATTGCCATTTCTCATCACTTAACTGTTCTAAGATATCTGGACAGAAGTCCAAATGCGAATGGAGAAAATGAATTTTAATGGACATGTTGCATCCCATTGCACCATGTGCACATAAAAATTCAGTCACAATTACGACATAGTCGTCGCTTCTACGGTTTCCGAGGAAATTAGTGCACAGCGAAACAAAACTCTTCCACGCACGTTGTTCCACGGATTTTAACTTCCTTGCAAAATTCGTATCTCTCACTTTTCGGATTTGAGGTTCAATGAAAATACCTTAAGTTCATAAAGATAAAAAGATTAAAAAGTAATAGATATGAAAAAAGTGCATTCTTACCTCCTTTTATTTGCGCTTCACTTAGTCTTGGAAACACCCCTTCAAGATAAGAAAATGCCTCGCTGTTTACATTTAATTTTTTAACGAACTATTTCATATGAACGATTTTCAATGAAAACAGGTTTACATTGGTTTAATGTTTACATAACATTGGTTTAGTATAACAGTGGTTTTCAACCAGCGGACCATATTTATTATATTGACTGTATATAGCATATACATATATATATATAACATATATAAAAAATACAATGTTAATAAAACATCATTATTTTATAGTCATTTTTGTTAAAAACTATATTTAATTGATTAAATTCTTATTTACATTTTTTTTTTCTAAATAACAAATTGGCCTCTGAAGAGGAAAAAGTTTGACCACCGCCGCTGTTAGTCAATTTAGTAGAAGCTGAACGAAAGAGAGGATGAAACACAAAAAATTCTACTGGCATTTAAAAAAAAATCTTTTCATGAAAAGTTCAAAAAGTTGAGTCAGTAGTGTTTTTAAAAAATCTATTTTTATGAAAAGTTGAATAACTTTGTGAATTAAAATTAATTCAATTGAAAAAACTTTCTGTGTCAGGTGGGACTTGAACCAAGGTTCTCTGGTGTATGGGGCACAAACTCTGCCTACTGCGCAAGAAACAAAGAAACATTAATTTATAAGAAAAATGCTGTCGAAAAAAAGTCTCGTTTTTGAGATTGCACTTAAGCAAATTACAGAACGAGGCGTAAAAAGCTTCACTTCAATCAAAAAATCAAAACAAACAACAATTTTTACTATTATCGAACATCCAAGTTATAACGTATAACGTTGGTGTTCTTGTTAACGTCAAAAAAGCTTTCATTTTTGTTTATTTCTGTTCACATACAATATACAATAGAAAAACGTCAAATTTCCATAATAATAAAACTTTTAATAAATATACGTGAAACAAATTTCTAAATTATAAAAAAAACTCAAAAAAGTAAAAGCGTGACGTGACATCATAGGAGAGGGGCCAAATTGGCCAAAAACATGTTACGTAATTTAACGAACAGCCCGTTAATGAACAGCCCGTTATTTCAACATTGATAACCGGTTACACATGTTTCATTACTCATTACTCTGTTGGATTTCAAAGCATTTCATTTGCGAAAAGTATTTGAAAAACAAACAATTTATCTTTTAATTTCAATAAATATTATAATTTCACAAAAATTGAAAATAAAAATGTAATTCTTTTACACAGTCCATTTATGCTGCCCAATACATAATCCATGAAGCCTCTTTTTGCACTTGAAACAAATAAGGTTCTCTTTACTGGTCCCCCATCTCTATTACTACAGACAATACATCTTTTAAAAATGCAACCTGCTGGGAGTAGAGACTCTTCCTCACTCATTAATTCCAATTCCAAAAACAATAAAGAAGAATTGACAAGTATAAAATAGGGATTAAATTGGTTCGTGCCGGAGCAAATGCAAATTTCTTCATCAAACGTCAATATTAGTGAAAGTAAAAATAAAAAGCTGAAATCTTACCTGCTATCTTAAATGCAGCGGAGCCGTACCCGAATATTTGTTTTCTTAAGCTCCCAAATATACAAAAAAAATTGTCGCTCGCGAATGATTTAGGAGATAAAATTTGTGAAATGTTGAAAATTCAGTGCAATTTTTTAAGTGTGTGGCTGAAAGCTGAAAACAGAAAAAATCGTCACGAAATCGCCAAAATTTTTTTTAAAGATACAAATGATTAGCCCTTGTACAGAATGTTGAAAACAATATTCATACTGTCCATATGGAGTGGAGCAAAATACTCGAAACATATGTTAGTAAACATTCTTATTAAACTACTTTCACTATAAAAAATATGTAATTGAAAGGACTTATGATCAATTGTGTTGAGTGTGTCGATCATTTGTGTTCAAGCATTGCACAACACACACAACACAATTGATCATAAGAAGCTCGGTCAAAGTCTGTTCAAGGGCTGAAATTCTCGTTTTTCGTTATCCGTCCGGCCTGATACCGGATATAGAGTTACTATACGGCACCTGGCCGAATAGTAAATTTAGACCGTTTAAATTTATATCCGTTGCGTCTCTACTTCCAACCCGTCGTAGGACTGGCTTTTATAATATTTTAGTATAAAGTTTGAACGTACGTTAAGGTTGCGGCCAGAGTGAATGCAGATGCAGACAGACAGGCAGATCAAGTCAGAAAACACATTAGAGCAAAAGAGATGCATGACTTGGTTTCTTTATTACTCTAATGTGAAATCTATCTGCATTCATTCTGGCCGCAGCCTAAGTGTACCTGTTGACACATTCTTTTAGCATTATGATTTCGAGCATTGTGGAGTTTTTGGTTCTCCACAATCTCTCAGTTTTTTCTCTCTCAGTTTAATTTTATTCTGTGATTATTGATGCGATTATTGATGAGTAGTAATTAAATTCTAAAACTAAAAATTTTAAGAATTATTTAAAGGCGGATTCGAACTGATTCCGAATTAGCTGATCGCAATAAAATTGTATAAATACTGATAAATTCCGATTGCCTATTAGTGAACATCTGTCAGTAGTTGTTTAAAATTCAAATTAGTTGCAACGAAGCTAAATAAAGCTATTCCAAATGCTTAAACATTGAATGTAAAAGTTTAGGTTATAGCAGCTATGTTACGTTAGTAACGTAATGTTTATAACAAACAATCCTAGTATTTATTTCTGGTGTTTGTTTTAATCGGTATTTATTGATCCTAGCAAAAAACTTTTAAGTTTGACTAATTAGAAAACAAAACATACAAAATTTTGTGCCAGTAGTTAGAAGTAACATTGAAAAGTTTGACTAGACAAAAATCTCGGGCGCATGATCGGGTTCTTCAGCTAACTAAGTAAATTTATAAATCTCATTTTAATGAACAATAAATTATGTAATGAGCACACTGCAATTCCATATATGCTAATATATTTAAATAGTACCGTACATATACTTGCATGTTTCATTGCATGTGCGTTTGTGTATGTTCGTTCTTTCGTTTGTTCGTATGTCATTTGAATTACATTGACAACAAGACAATGCAGTAGTATGGGTGTGTGTATTTTACACTTTGTATAATAAAAAACCTCTTTTAAAAACATTAGCAGCTTTTGTAGTGACACTGTCAAGAGTCAAGTATAGACAGGCAGACAATATTAAATGCCAGCAAGAATGGAAGTGCGAATGAGAATGAGTATCCTATAAGGAATATGGCCTCCCTGGCGATGTCTATGTGTTTAGGAGGTTTTTTTTTTGTGATTCTATTATTTTGTTCCGTAGTGCGCACATATCTGTTTTTTCATATCTGTCCAACATATTATGGAATGGATGTCATTTTATTGGGTCGGTCTTCACCACCATATATTGTGTGATGTCTCATTACTTGCTCCAATTTGCAAGGCTATCAAATTGACAATTGTACAACATAAAGAAATATGAATCATCATATTGCTTAATTTATTTTGTTTATTATTTTGCTCATATAAGCTTGCTGCACAAATTTTCATTGGCTCATGTATAAAATATACATAATAATAAACAATATTCTTTCATAAAGCAATTTATTTCAATCTTGGCTGAAAACGCTCGACTCAGCAGATTTCTACAAATACGATTATTAATGTGCTAAAATATCACCACCAACCCCTCATTTATCGACATCTATTCACTCAATTGAAGAGTGTTTGATCTAGGTGTTTGATTAGTTTGCCAAGTGACCTTCTCCATCCAATTGAGTTCATGCGTTATAGCAACTTGAGCCATTGTGTCACCATTTTTTAGTCCTACTAGCATTACATATTTCAGTTGACATGCACAAATTCTTAAGGATGCTATACTAGAAGTTTATATTAAGGCTATTCACAGTCTTGATTATTTCACATTGCAAAGTTATGCAATTGTAAAAATTGCCATGAATCGTGAGCGGTCTTTTTCGGTTTACTTTGCAATACTCGTTGCACAGATTAAAATTAACAGCTGATTACTCACTGACTCTTAAATGAATTTTTTTATTGGGTTTCTCGCGTTTGATTCGTTTTTTATTTACTTATTTTCCATACCTTTGTTTTTAGCGACTTTATATTTTTTTTGACAATTAGCTCTAAGCTATTAGCTTAGAGTTCTGTATTGCATATGTATAGTAAATATAAACTATGGGTTTTTAGTGTTGCATCTTTACACAAGCGTAGTAAATGCATCTCTGTATATTTTGCTAGTGTAGAGTACAAGTATACTCTACCATTTTGCAAATGCAATGATGCAAGACCATTTGCACCTGATTGTGAACAGCCCTATTGTGTCCTAGCACTAGAAATGCTACAACCATTTGAAAATATACCTTTCGAAAAATTAATATTTTATAACATTTTTGAATTGGTATTTATTGGATATACTTTCAAATAAGATTTTGTTTCGTCTGTAAAAACAGAATATGTTTATCCCATTTCCGGCGGCTCCTTAAATACCGCGCTAAAATCGATGAAACTTAGTCCAGGGTCAACATATAGCCCTAAACTTTTTTTGGTTTCATCACTTATCTTTACAGCCGTACCTGCCCGGTTAAAAACGGCAAACGTTATCTAAATTATTTTTCAAATAAAATTTCAAACTTATAATAATTGTTATTGAAAGCAATTTTCGATATAGCAATTTAAAATATTCCTCCGAAATTTTGAAAAACCAAAAAAAAAATTCTACACTAAAAATTTGTATAAAATTTTCACACCGATCGGTGTTCCAGGGAGTCCTACACCGTTCGGTGTTAAAAAGCACAGTGTCAGTGCTAGAATTTTATATCCGAAGGGATACATTTTTTCCACACCGATCGGTGTAAATAAGTAAATATTAGATATAATGTTTATTTTATACCCTGTTTTGTTTTAAAACCGAACGGTGTAATTTTTAGCTATTCGAAAGGATGTTTTTTAAAATTTTATTTATTCGAATGGGGAAAAAAACTTTATACCAAATAAAATACCAAACATGTTCAGAAAATCGATTTCGATTAAGTTTGATTTAAAACGGTTCTTTATTTATATTATTTCATAACTTTTTTATAACCACAATTGCTAACTTTCAATTAAAGAGAATATACAAAATTTCGATACAATTCATTCAGTAGAAACGTCTTCTAACTGCTTTTCCAGTGGCGCACCATTGAGCAATTTCTCGATTAGATCGACGCTTCCAAGCAGCAAGCGGCGACAACAGTTGCGGTTCAAGGTCAAGGCGTCGAGTGCATCGTATTCTGTTTATTAAGCTTGCAGCAGCCTCATTTTTCCCTCAAGAAAATAACGTATCGAAATAATATTTTTTTTAAATTTCACAATCAGCAAATTAAATCCGTGTAAAATACAAAGCGTGAAACAAATAAAAAAAATGATACAGTGATAAAAGAATTCAGTCGATTAAAATTTTAAAAATCGAATAAAAAAAGCGTTAATGCCGAATTTTATCGAAACCGTTTTCTCGAACATGACTGATAATTATAAATCGATTTCTAGAATAGTTTTCACTTTTCGTCTTGAGTAATTTCAGTTTTCAATTTATTTGTCAATGATAATGTGATTTTAATGTTGCTTTTCTCCTTTGCCTTTCTTATTTCACACCGATCGGATAAGTTCGGCATTTCACACCGACTAAGTGGTGTAAATTAAATCAATTTTTGAGAAGCGTTCCCTGTAAACACATCCACAATAAATAAAGGAATAAAATGTCACAGTAAATGTATCGCTTTTTCTTGTATTGTGCTATGCTTTGGTTGTTGTCCTTGACATCACAGAAACATCAAATGCTGGCTTTATATTTCATGTAATTGTGTAACATTTATATATGTTAGAGAGTTCAAACATGAATTTTTCTCCCAGTCAGGATCGACCAGCAGACCAACAAGTTCTGATATCAACATTGTACAATCAGTACTTTAAGCACACCAAAGGCTCAAAGTATGACAAAAACGATTTCTAATCGCAATCAACCACCCTACTTACCTCCGAGAATGACGTTATTCTACGTCAAAAACGCAAAGATTGGGTCGCGCCGTGGGCGTATCAACTCAAACCAAAAATAATGTATGTTGTCAAAGGTTGTCAAACTAACATAATTAATGTGACCATTTCACTTTTGCAGCATTCGAGGACATTCGGCCAAAAATTCGGGGACATTGGCCCTAATTCGGGGACATTTTTCAATGAAAATGGGGAGAATTCGGAAAGAATATAAAAAAAAAAAATCGCAAAAATGTACGTAAAAAATAGTTCCTTTTTGTGTGTAATAAACAAAATAAAATCAGTATGTAAAGAAAATAAAATCAGTATATAACCTGATTATTTCTCGTCCAATTGTTCATTTGTCTTCCTTGTCTGTTGGTGATATTTGTCGCTACCAGCAGACTTTCTCATTTCTGGTTTTTGAAGAAAGTCAAAAAATTCTATGCAACTGAGCTTCATGTTAATTTTACGAATATGACTATTTCCAAAGTACTTATTCGAAGGGGTGGTTTTTTCTTTTGTCAAATTCGTTTAATGGTCGAACAACTCTCTCAACTCAAGCAGATGTAAGCATATTCTACTAAGCAATAATTCTGTTAAAAAAAGTCAAACGAAAGCACTTGAACTCACACCCAAAGTTGCTGAAGTCTTATTTGAGTAAGAGTTTAGTACTTAGTAATCTAATACTACTATGTTTCATATTATTTTACAAAAGTGATAATTTATATTTCTCTAACGATTATACTTCAAATAAAAGATGTTTATGGATAAGAAACTTTTTTGGCAAAATTTCGGGACATTTGGTCCAATTTGGGGACACCGGGACAGTTGCCAAAATTTGGGGACATGTCCCGAGTAAATGTTACAGATGCTCATACTTAACATAGTCACTGCAGTGACAGGTGATATCACTTTCGAACTCACATGGAGAAAATTTGAAAGTGCCTGATGCAAAATACATCACTAGCTGGAAATGGGTTAAAAAGAAAGCATTCAAATAATAAAACTCAATAAAATATTGAACATCATCATCGTTAAATTATTTTTTTGAAGCGTTATCGTCTTTAGTGAAGGTATTAACGGAAGTGAATTTAAAACTTCACAAAAGCGTCAGTTCGCTTAAACAACAACAAATGCATGCAAACGCGATAAAAAACAACTCTCACTCGACGATGCTGATGTTGACAACATTGCTACTGTGTGCGGTCGCTAAGAATTGTTTTTGCATGTGTATTTTGTTGGTGGACTAGAACTTTAGTCGAAAACCACATTGGAGCAAAAGAGATGCATGACTTGGTTTCTTTATTCCTCCAATGAGTTTTTTCGGCTCGGCTTAGCCATTGTAGTGAAGTCATTGTGTAATTAATAAGGTGTGTGCATGGTAAGAGCAACCCTGTAGGAAAATCAACTAATTTAAAAGTAGTTTTTTGTCAACCACAACTAGTTGAAATTCTGACTTTTTTCCATAGAACGAACTAACTTATTTTGTATGGTGATGTCCGTTAAATAAGTCAATTGACTGTCGTCTGCATATATTTTCAACTACTTGTTAAATTACTTACATTTAAATTATTTTTTTAATTGCTTTAAAATAACCAATTGAAAACTATTACTGATGGCCAAAAGTTAATAATATTTGATGAAATAACATGGTTAAATATATATAAGCTTGTAATCTAATAAAAATTTTCAATTAAAACATGCCAACATCAGAGTAGTTGCCGCCTTAATATAATTCAAAGTAGTTCATATACTGATTTATTTTAAACTAGTTTTTTAACTAGTTGTTTTTAAAAACAAGTTAGTTTGTTCCTATAGGGAAGTGACAGTAGCTGTCAAAACGAACTTGACAACTTATACAAAATCTGGGACTGCTCTCTATTTTGAAATGTTTTTCTTTTGGTGGCCATTAAAAAAAAAAAACTAGTAAGGAATAAGGCTTCGGCAGGGTACCGAAGCTAAAATACCCCCCCGCGGCCATATTGAAGTATATTCGATGTCTTTAGCCACGACATACACGATGATATTCAGTTTTATATATTAACAAAAGTTTTTCTATTTTGATGACGTCACTTTGTATGGGAAGTGGGCGTGGTTTTCATCTGATGTTGCCATATATCATGCAGATGGTTTATATTAAATATCAAAGCTTATGTGCAAAATTTTAAAACATTTCTTTAATTTTTGCAGATTTTTAAGAGATTTTACGTTTAAAATAAAGCCAATTTGAATGGGAGGTAGGCCTGGTTTCCATCCGATTTTTCCAAATTTTATAGCCAGGATTAAGACTGAAGAGCAAGGCTTACATGTCAAATTGCAAGGCATTTCTTCAATTTTTTTAGATTTTAAAGACATTTTACGGTTAATATAAAGTGACTTTGTATGAGAGGTAGGCGTGGTTTTCATCCGATTTGGCCCATTCTCGAACTTGATCTTCCTTTTTTAAAAATAAACTTCTATTTTGAATTTCATCGCGATAGCTTTAAAATTGCAGCTGTAATCGTGTCGACAGACTTACAGACAGACGGACACACTGAAATCGACTCAGGATATGATGCTGATCAAAAATATATATATATTTTTCTATACCTGCCACGCCTCTTTCTTGGCGTTACAAACGGAATGACAAAGTTAATGTACCCTTTACGCAGTACGCGTTGGGGTATAAAAATCAAATTGCCCGGATTTAACCGAAAAAATTAAATGCACAAAATAAATATTATTTTCGACCTAAATACAGGTAAAAAGTATTTTTACCGTATCGTATTTTTACCGTATATAAATAAAGTTAATTTCAACTTTTATAGTAGTAGACAAAATTTTAAAAGGGCTATAATATTCACAAAGCTACGGCTATAACGATCATAATGGTAAATTTGAAAATGCACTTTTGGCTGGCAACTTTTTCGTTATGATATTTTCATTTCAAAATTGTAAGATAGCTGATATTTTTGACCAGTATCAATCTCAATTTCACCATGCACTTTTCTACACTTTGCCTCTCTGTCAAAATGTTTTGACAAGCGTAGCCAAATTTATTAACCTAGTTAATTTCACCATGGTGTGAAGCAGCTTACGGGCAACAGTATTGCCAGAAAAAATATCTATGTAGGGCTAGACAGGGCTAAATAAAAAAATGTTTAGCTAAAAAAAGGGCTAGTTTTAAAATTCATTAATTCAACAAGTTTTTAGTTGTTAAAGTACATTATTTTTATATATTATTTTTTTACAACAATCAGTTTTCATTCTAGACAAAAAATCTGAGCTTAATGGCCGTATTTTGTAAAACGCAAGCGATCACATCACCTGGGATTTTTTGTCTGGCAATTCCGTTTTCATATGAAGTCATAGAACTCTCTTTCTCTCTGAAATTTTTCTAATGAAATTTGTTGCCAGACAAAAACCCCAAGTTAGGTGATCGCTTACGTTTTAAAAAATACGCTCACAAAACTCATAAGAACGAAAAAAAAAAAAAATAAAAAATAGATACTTTGCCAATTCATTAATTACATTGGTTTAAAAAAACAACAATTCTTGTAAATTCAATGCGACTATTTTTTCCTTATGGACTATGTTCCGATAAACTCACTTTATGGATAGGTTTTCGAGGCATGAATTTTGGAATTTTTCTTGGTCGTTTTCGGAGGTTGCTTAACATATCAGAACATATCTCGAGTAAGAGTGTTAGAGTTGCACAATATGCCATTATAAAGGTACTTAAGTTTTCAACAATCGTTTAAACCATTATTTCCCTTCCAATCCCTTTAAAAAAAATATGAAAATACTTTTGGCCAAAAATAAATATTTTGGTCAAAATTAAAATCTACAATTCATTCTATTATCATCTTGCATAAATAGTTTTAAAATTTACTAAATATGTAAAAAAAAATATTTACATATACACCACATTTTTAAAAAGCAAATGAGTTATTGATGTGGAAAATCTATGGATAAATACCAGAGTTCTGAGGAATTGAGTGATGGTATCAAAATTAAATTTTTACTTTGTTGTTGAAGTTACATTGAAGTTAAATAATGTATCTTGTTCGGAAGAAGAATCATGATTATTATTACAGTCATACCTGTTTTGATCTCTTAAAATTACTCGTTATTGGGAAATCGTGGCGGCACTTATTTACCCTTTTGAGGCAACTCTTCATGATAAGCACATTCAGACCGTCCTCTCCATTTTCGAATAACTACCGCATAACAATAAGAAATTAAACTTTTGTAATAATCGATTAATTTGCACTCAGGTTTCCATCGATAATTATTATCGTTTTGTTAACTTTAGTTGCCAACACAACAATAAAAACATTTAAAATGCTTTATTGAAACCGTGAAAAGTTTAAAATTAAGTTTTAATTTTTGGAGCCAAAAAAGCTAAAAAAGAGCTAGGGGCTAAAAGAAAATTTTTGGGGTAATTTAAAAAAAACAAGTGCTAAATTTTGCCCTAAAAGCACCTAAATGGCAATACTGACAGACAACGAAATCAGGCAAAAATAGTAAAACGACGGAAAACACGTCAAAACGAAGAAACAAAGGACAGTTACTGATAAAACGTAGTGGATGTCTGTATTGTTATCCGATAAGCAAACGTAAAAATGCAGCCGAACAAAGCGCGACGTGAGAACCAGAGGCTTCTATCTGGCTTTTTTAAAAATGTTCAGGAGAGCATTTTTAAAGATCGGAACCATTTTTATACTATTTAAATAATAAATATTAAAAATATAACACAGGAGATAAAAAATTTGTTTCAACATAAAAAATAAACTTAAAGATTTCAAGGGTAGAAACTTTTGGAACTCAAAATTAACACATATTCAAACACATATTTTTTACTGCACTGCTGGTGTTGCTCAGTGTCATTCTGCATAGACGGATTAATTTTACAGGTATACCAAATTCAGACATGGTGGAGTATAGGTGATTCCATATTGGACTGTCGAAAGCGGCTTTATAGTCGACAAAAAGGTGGTGGGTGTCGATTTGCTTCTCTATGGTCTTTTCCAAGATTTGTCGTAGCGTGAATATCTGGTCGGTGGTAGATTTTCCAGGTCTGAAGCCACACTGATAAGGCCCAAACAGTTGATTTACGATGGGCTTCAGTCTTTCACATAATACGCTAGACAGAGTCTTATAGGCGATATTTTGGAGGCTTATCCCACGGTAGTTGGCGCAAATAGTGGGATCGCCTTTCTTGTGGATTGGTCAGAGTACACTGAGGTTCCAATCGTTTTGAATGCATTCTTCCAAGTCTGCTTAGTAAGCTATTGAAAAATCAAAATAAGGAACTTGTAAGTTACATTTTTCATTCTTTTTTCACACATTAAAGCCGTACGATAGTCACGTGCGCTACCACGGAAATGCCCATATGTCAAAATAGACCAGCACTTACTGCGGAGCCATCTATTGACAAACAACGTGAACTTAGTTATGCACCTAATAACTCAATTCTTCAAAATACACCTTAAAAATATTAATTTTTACTATACTTTTTCCACTTAAAAAGAAAAATGAGTGGAGCACCTTTAATGTATATCTTTAAATATATTCTAAAATGATGTGTATCTTCAATATATTTTTTCTGTCGAAAAATTTAACGAATCAACAAACAATTTTTTAAATTTGACGCAACCGAAGTATGTACAACCGAAGTATAAAATGATTCACTCTTTTAACCAAAGTTTTTTTTTTTAAAGAATTTAAAATATTTTAAAAATTTAAAAAAAATAAAAAAAAAATAAAAAAAATTAAAAAAAATTAAAAAAAATTCAAAAAAATTCAAAAAAATTCAAAAAAATTAAAAAAAATTAAAAAAAATTAAAAAAAATTAAAAAAAATTAAAAAAAATTAAAAAAAATTAAAAAAAATTTAAAAAAAATTAAAAAAATTAAAAAAAATTAAAAAAAATTAAAAAAAATTAAAAAAAATTAAAAAAAATTAAAAAAAATTAAAAAAAATTAAAAAAAATTAAAAAAAAATAAAAAAAAAAAATTAAAAAAAATTAAAAAAAAAATAAAAAAAAAAATTAAAAAATTAAAAAAAATTTCTAAAAAAATTAAAAAAAAAAATTATTAAAAAATAAAATTTAAAGAAACAAAAACATTAAGCTGAAATTGAGTTAAATTTGTTTGTGCCATTTTAGGATAAATAAGGAAAGGAAGTCGATTTTTTTTTTTTAATAATACAAGCTTCAATTACAAAACAAAATTCAATAAATCAAACTAGTCAAACTCTTTTTATGGTTTCGCTAAAGTATTTTGTATCATCAATCACGAATTCTGTCATTTAGTCTACCAGACCTGTCGAGTTTTGTAATACATCAAGGACCAAACATTTATTGGCGATAATGGAGTTTTGTATCAAATGCTGCCTGCTTTATGTTGTAAAGTTATATTTTTCAACCAAATCTGTACATTATTTTAATGAAGTATAAAAAAAAACAATTTTCTAATGTAACACTATTTTTACAGTTCTTCACACTTCTGCGAGTCTGGCCTTGAATGAAAGTTGGGACCCAGACGTTAGGTAAGAATCTATCATATCTTTCCTTAAAACAATAGTAAAATTAACTTCTTCTTTCAAAACATCTAGAGATGACATGGAGATGATGCTTAATAAAATAGTTCCAGAGGGATTACCATATAGACATTCGTGTGAAGGACCAGATGATATGGTGAGTTTTAATATAGTCAAAGTGCATAGAACTTAAATAGATGACGAGCGATCGTTTATCGTTGCTTTGCAGCCGGCGCATGTGAAGGCATGTTTTCTGGGCAGTTCATTGACAATCCCCATAACGGATGGCAAACTGTCTTTGGGCACATGGCAAGGTGTCTGGCTCTGTGAGCATCGTGATCAAGCGGGCTCACGTAAATTAGTGATTACGTTATCTGGATGTCCACGCGAAACAGCACGCAGCCCACTATCACCGGCATCGCCCATTGCGTCAACATCCAGTTAGGGAAGGCCTCGCTCCGCCCGCGATAGTCGGTAATCGCGGGGGAGCGACAATAATGACATCATTTCGTCGAAATTAATTTTGAATAGAAATTTAGCTAATACCAAGTTGCAGAGCAAGAGAACAGCATCTACAAAACCCAAAACAACTATTAATGCGAATACAACATCAACAACTATTAATACGATAAATAATAGAAGTTTATTACTAAATCAACTACATTTAGACTTAAACGTAAATGTTAATTCGAATAATGATGATAGATCCAAGGTAGTAAAAGTAGTAGGAGCGGGAGATTGTAAAACCTTAGCGGCAGCAGCAACAACCGTCACAACAGTGCCTCAACAAAAACTACAAAAACAACAATTCGAACAAGCGACTTCAACTACAACTCCATCGTCATCATTGTTGAAATCATCTTCAACGGCATTAGCTAAATTTAACCGAATTATTGATAATACAGTATCTGCGACATATACGAATAACTATCAGCAACACGATCCTCAAAGGCCCCAGCCCACACTGAGCAGCTCCTTGCAGAAGCGTGTTGCCGCCCATCGCAAAAGTATTTCAAATAATTCATACTCGAAAATTAATTTTACAAACCGTAGCAACAACTTATCATCAACATCAAACGACGATAATCAAATGAAACGAAATGATGTGCATTATTTGTTGAAACAATTAAATAGTTTTAGTGATATAGAAGAAATAGAAATTGTTGATATGAAGCAAATGCAGCGACAGCAACCGCCGTCACCGACGACGACGACACCAACTGTTGCTGACTATAAGCAGCAATCGCCTACAGCAACATCGCTGGTGATAACTTCGCCATCGGCTCTATCGCACAAAGGCATAAGACGTTATGCTTCCCTGCATTCTGAGGACGAGCAACAACACCACAGGTCAATCCGACCACCACTGCAGCAAGATGACGACGGCGAAACCTCAGTCCACCAGCGACAGCAAGAAAAACTGTTGCTTCACTTTGACGATTATATCTTTCAATCGAGCCATTATTTGGAAACAAATTGCTTTGCAGCCTCCACATACAGCACTGCCATGGCCGAGAGCAATTCGCATGAGTTTCGTCCATCGACTACCACAGCAACCACATCGCAGCAAACATCTTCGGCAGAAACATCCATGCATGCATTGCATCTAAAGAGAAGTTGTGAAAATCTGTCTGCCACACAAGCAACTACAGCGCGGCTAACCAGCGGTGGTGACGTGCAAACCGAATTAAGTGCAACCAGTGCGTCAATTGTTCAAAGTCGCAGCAACACTAGTTCCGATGAGCATCGTAAGCCGCCATTTTTTAAATGTTGCTATACGCCAATCGATCGTTGGCGCGAGAAACGTAGCAATGCTGCAAGCGCGGCCACTCGCGGCCAGCACCAACAGCAACGGAGTAAAAACGCAGGTCATGCGGTTTGACGAAGGGCTTGCTACCTTGTGGCAGCAGCCATTGTGACTACGAAGCTTTTGATACATGTCGCTGTCAATTTGCGATATCAACAATTAAACTATTTCGAAGATATTTTTATTTAACAATTAACTGTTGCGGCGAGAAATTATAACGATTTGAAAGTTGAGTTTATATAATTAGTGAGTTGGACATGGAAGTAGGTGATAATAATGTGTATAAAGTTTGCGCCGTAATTTTTGATAAATATATGCTGCAATGTGACCGATGTGTGCTGTCATGTAACGCATTGGAAAAATTAATCTTGTTCTATCATTTTTATGGCGTAGTGAAATGTTTAAGTTGTACTGTGATGTGCGTAGAGAGATGATATGACATAAAGGCGGATTTAAATAGCTGAAAACGAAAAGTAGAAATTACAAAAAAAATGTATAAAACTTTAAATTTATAATGTTTTCACCAAGATTTTCTTTATATTTTCTTTATGTTTTCACCAAGAAAGAAATTGAAGATGGAGGTTAAAAAACTACGACTTGACTTCAACATTAGTTCAAATTCGATAAAAAAATGCTTTTATGGCATTTAGAAATATATCCTGAGCAAATCTTATGAAAACATTATAAAAGTATTTTAAAAACATGTATTTATGCTCTTAACGTCGCAATTGTATGAACGTTTTCAAATCTCCTACGGTAGAACTCACAAAAATCGCCAAAAAACATAAGCTAAAAAAAATTATTCCATTATAATGCGGTACATGATAACACAAAGTGAGAACATCGCAGCATATATTGTCTTAATAATAAATCTAAAATGATGAAGCTAACTTTATGCATACGTGATACTACTATGCAATATTAGTTATCGTTCCCGTGTAGGGTTAATATATTTATTGAAGTTCTACCTCTGGTTATAAGTACTTGTTATAAATTTTTAATTTTTCTTATAAGCTTTGTTGTTTAATGTTCTGGACTAAATCATTCTGCCTGGCAACTGTTTTTTTTTTTTGGAATTGAACAGATTGTTTATTTAAACTATGAGTATTTTTTTACAAGTCATTCCTCTATTAAATCTGTCTGAAGTCAGATGCTAAGCTAGTTATAAACAAAGGTATCCCACCAACTAAGCCATTAAGATTGTTCGAAGAATTGCTTAAACATTAAACATACTCAAATATTAGACACTTGTGGTTCTTTAATGAATTTATACCAAACTTGCAATTTGGTAATAAAAATATAAATGCATTACATCAATAATGCCTTTACAACAGAATTCCTATTGTAAACATTATCCCAACATTCTTCAGCATCCATTGTCTAGTAACAATTAAATTAAAACAGATGGTAAATCGGTTCATCAATAACATCTTTGCATTGAATAAACTTTCTCAATTTTAATAAACATTTTTTACCTTTACTGTCTGACTTCAAAGCTGGCCAAAGAAAAATTAAACAATTTAGTGAACATGATTAACATTTCCCTGACAAATTATATCAGTTGAATGTACAACAAATAAATGATAGTCATATGCAATTGTTTGATTTACATTTATCAAAGATGATGCCACAGCTTAGCTTATACTGGAATTACATTTTTAATTGGTGTAGAGGACCTTTACCTCGCCTTAATTTTTTTAACATAAAACCCTAGGATATTCTTTGGATTCACTTTATTTTAATCATAATCAGTAGGACTGTTAATATTGTTGTGAACTAAGTTTCTTATATTTTTTTTTTCAATAAAGTGTATTGCCCTGCACAGTGGCGTCATTGTTAGTTTGTTTAAATTCAAGGTTTAATCTAGGGTAGTTTTTTCTCCTATTATTGAGCTTATTTTTTATATTCCTTTTTTATGTATGTATGAATATGTATTATTATAAGAATGGGCAATGGGACCAGACCGACTAGACTTTCTATTACAAAAGTAATCCAATTTCTATAAGTTCTCCGCCAATAAGAAGCTTTGATGATTTTTTTATGTATACAGATTTTTATAAAATATATATTTTTGTTTCTGTCGCTTTTGTTTTACTGTGCTCCCTTTTTTATGATGTCTACTTACTTTGTTGCTAGTTAAGGGTTTATGACGTTTTTGTATGAACATAACACATCAACATTAAATGAACATTTTTTGATACAATAATTGGAAAATGAAAATAATAAGTACTTGTAAATAGGGGGTAGAAATCGAATAAATGAATTAACCCAACAGTTTCATTTTTAGCCTACTTTTTACCGATATTTTTTTTTTATCTTCAAGCCGTAACTTAATATATTTTTTTTAACCGCGATTCACTTCCAATGAAAAGCTTTAATATAATATTACAAAATATTTCGCAGTTAAACTTTTACTTAATTTTTTTACTGATTAATAATGAAAACACTTGTGTCACTAATTATCGAGGAGATTAAATATTTTAAAAGTGGCATTTATTAATGCATTTCTTAAGTTTTCTTCAAGTGATTTGTGAATAAAAATGGTTACAATACAATAAAATGCCACTATTTGTAAGCAGAGATAATGCACAACTGATGCAGGCATTCATTTGAAGGAACTTTTTTTTAGTATTGCTCCAAACTAATTAGAAAAATAATGCTTTTCACCATTCACCAGAACTCCCTGTATACAAAATTAAAACACTATAAATTTTAATTAGAACAAATATTAAGCCACTAAGTAATTCTTTCAATTATTATACTCTTTTATTTCTATGTCGGAAATATTTAACTTCCTGAAAGATTTAGGAGTTTAAACGTTTTGTTCTTGTGATGTTAACATTGCGTGCAATAACAAAATTCAATACATACAATAATGTATATGCAAATTAAGTCCTTGAGAACTTGCATGCAATACTTTGTAAGTTAATTCAAGCAGCTGATCTTGACAGTTAACATCGAACGTTTTATTTTTATCTTGATTTCCAATAACAAATCGAATAAATTTTTTGAGTTTTAAATTTTCGAAGCACACGAATGTACTAATTGAAAGATAAACAATATTGAATGCAAATAAAAAAAAACAAACAGCGTAGTCTAGTGTTAAGAAAATTTAATAAATTGCAAAATCGAAGATTATTAAATACATTTATATATGAAATATCAGCAAAACAAAAACAAAACAAAAAAAAAAAAAGTAAACATCGCAGCGTTTATTTTTAACAAATTTCACCCTACACTGCTACATGAGCAAATAAATCATCATTAATATTTGCTAAAACAAATTCCACATAGAAAGCGTATGAAAAAAATAATATTGCTATAATAAATACGAAAGAAAATAAACTTAATTTGAAATATAATAAAATACATTATTGTTATATGCAACTAAAATAATAATTATCAATAAGAAAATCACAGCAACATCTTTTAGAGAGCTTGTATAGTAAATATTTAATATACTAAAAGAAAAGGCGCTAATTATTTTAAAAAATGAAAATAAAAACATTAAATATAAGTATGCAATTCTATTGATGAATCATATTTATGCTACAATGCGTTGAATTTGTCTAGCATTTCGTTAAAGTCCTCATAATTTACTACTTTAAATGTTCTTGAATTAATTTAGATAACTTGATGCTTTGTCTAGCGTTAGCGTTGCATCGTCTTGTCCAAATTCTTTTCAGTTTTGGATTTCCGCCAGTGCTTTGTAAATAAATTTTGCTTAATTTTTTGAACAATCTATGCATACACATTTTTAACGCTAAACACAGCTTCAAGTTGTTCGTTTTTCGTTACGTTTTTTCTTTTATATATTTTTGTTTAAAACAGCAAGGAATTGTTAACAGTTGAAAATACTTGCCTTCTTCATATTATATAGCATAAATATGAATAAATTTCTGAATTCAACAATTGTTTGTTACATTATTATTATTCTTATCTGCTGTTGTTCTTTATAGTCTCAAAGACTCGTCAATTTTGTTATGAGCATTATTGTTATCAACATTATTATTATATAATCAATCTTAAACCAACAACAACAAAATCATTCTCAATTATTACTTAACTACACAAACGAATAATATTCACAATAAAATTGAAATATTACAAAACTAAAAAATAAGCATATTCTTCTGTCTTTTACATTCCTATCTAATACTTGGTATTGGTTGTACGGAAGGTAATCTGTCTAACATGCTTGTGATAATTTATATTTACTTTGCTTAATCGTTATAAATAAAATTCAGTAAAGATCTTCCTGTACCGGTCCAGTTAAATTACGCTCACATCTTAGATAGTTAGCATAAGTTGAAAATTACATTTAGCATTTTGTTTCGTAGTTAAAAAAATATAAGTTTTTATGCAAATTATATGTTTTTATTAAAAAAAAAATATAAAAAGGAGGTCTATATTTTGATTTAAAGTGCACATATCTAATTTTTGAAAATATTTTCCTTTGCTTAACGTTTTCTACTTAATAATACTATGTTATTTATGTAACTAACACGTCAAGCTTTTTGGTAAATAAAAATTTCTCTGATAATTTTCTATGAAATCTTAAGTCTAAAATCATTACATTTTGGATTTTTGCTCAATTACCATGCTTGGGGAAGTTGAAAAACTAAAAAAAAACTTCCACAAGGAAATAATCCAGTTCAAATTACATTTAAGTTTTTTTTTATATTCTGTTTATTAATTATTGTGATAAAAATTAAAATAATTTTTTGCAAAAGTCTTTGACTATTTCATCCGAGCGAACGCATCTATTCCTATATTGTAATATTATTTTAAGCACATTAAAAATAGTTTGTCAGATATTGTCATATATAGAAAACAAGAAAAATATTTCAATTAACTTTCCGTTTATTGTTCAAAATGTCTGAGTAAATTTAGATAATCGGCCTCATCGGACTTTCAGGTGGACGAGAATTTGCCAGAATCTTGTTTCTCACCTGAGATATTTTGCTTGTTTGAAAAAATAGCATTGGCTCATATTTATCCCTTGTAAATAGTTTGCTTTAAAACTTCGAGGAGCGATGATGATCTTCAGTTAATCAACTGAGATGAGAAAAGCATAATTAAACAGTGGAAAAAAGGAACGTGATAATTAACTTTAGGAATTAGTTGCATCGGAGTCTTGGGAAGGAGCTTTAAACCTTGACCTTTTGTCTATTGTAACCTCCAGATATCACTTCTTTTTACTTAAATTCAATAAAAATGCTTCGTCGACTACAGTTGGTTTTACCCTCACTTATTGTAATATAGGCTGTATTTCTTTATTCATTCCATACGTTCGGAATGACTTTTTTTGTTTCTTTATTCATTCTTGATTATCCGGAACATTCCTTTTTGTGTTTCTTTATTCATTCGGCATATTCCGAACGCGTTCTTTTTGTACCATCAACTGAGGTAGAATAAAAAGAATATTCCTTGTGTTTGAGGTTATGTCCAATTTTGAGGTTGTTTAATTGAAGACAAAACGGCACAAAATTAAATTGGTAAATATTTGCAATTTAAAGCTTTTAAATGAATTTATTGCATATATAAAAAAATATATCATATATATTTTTGTTCATAAAGTTTGCTGGTTATGCCCGTATGATACTTAATTTTTTTTTTGTGCAATTTTAAAATCTGAAAACAAGTGACGCATGGGCAGGACAGACATATTTTGTAAGAAAAGGATAAACGTTGTTACTTTTTTATATCTGGTGTTTTTAAGAGCAGCTGCATTAAATAAATAATATAAGCTACACACATCACTTCCAATTCAGCATACATTTATATTAAATAGTTTTGTTTACTCTAAAAAAGTCAAATTAATTATTAACAGCAAAGTAAATATTTGATTGAAACTTCACGAAGAACGAATTGAAAGAAACGGCAAAAAAATGCAAAGAAAATACAGTCCGTCCTACAAATTTTTCTCCAATTCGTACCATATGCGTACCCACACCAATTGAATCCATGCATTAGTCTTATTTGAACTGCTCTAGTTATAATTTTCAATGATCAATTTAATTAAGTATCATACAGGCTTTACCAACAGCACGAATTTGTTCTTTCTTTTCCAATGTTGTTTCTTTATTCATTCTGTTCTGAATAAAGAACAGCCTATTCTATTCGTTCCGTTGTTTATCTGAAATGAATAAAGAAATACAGCCATAGTAAAATAAAGGCATTTTTAGTCAAATTTAAAAATTTCATAATACCATATATATTTTTTAAATATTTAGAGAATTTTAAAAAGGCGTAAAATTTATCAATTGCATGTAAAAATTCAAAATGGTTTTAATGTTTTGCTTCAAAGAATTTCTATTTTTTATACTAATAATTTATTTATCTGAAGGGTGCCGGGATATTCTCGCAAAAACTATGGTATTTTTTCTATTTAATGTATGTATATGTAGAGCGATCAAACTATATAAGACTAGAATGACGCAGGCTTCGAAAACTCAGTTGGACAGCTGCCAACCGGTAAAAATCAAAGGTATGCAATATTTCATACTCACAGGTTTACATAAATAATCGTTACTGCTAACTTTATTTCAGATCAAAGAAATGCATTTTTCATCCTTCAAATAAAAACATTATTTAGAAAAAATGCCTTACAGGTGATTTGCTCCAAACTGTATTATAGTTATCGAATCGAATTGATCTTTAAAATAATACAATTATATGACTGACAAAAATCGCCAGCTTAATCCGTTCAGGCACAATGTCCAATATATTAGACAAGGTACTTTCGAAGTAGGAAAGTCAATCTCGGAATCCCAAATGATTTTGGCCTATTTGAATCCCGGGATTTTAATTTCGGTATCTCGTATTTCTAAATTACATTCTTTTTTTAATCTAATTTAAAATAAGTTCGTCAAAATTGCTAAAAATTCTGACATAGAAAAAGAATTTGTGCAGTGGGGGAGGGGAGGGGAGGGGAGTGGAGTGGCGGAAATCATGGTCGGAGCTTACATATTGCTTAAGATTATCTAACACTATTATCATAGCATAGATTTAGAACGCTTCTCATCAGCGGGTTATATTTGTAATTTTCTGATGAAACATTGGGCGCATTTATCAGCTTAAAAAATTTAATTTTGAAAAATTCTTATTGCTTTAATTGGCTTTTAACAAAAAAAAAGAAAATGTAGGCGGTGTCCCAAATAAAAAAATATGTCATAATTTTAAAGTTGTACCTTAACGTTTAATATTACAAATTTAGCAGTTGTCACCATTCTTCTGATTGTAACGTTTTAAGAGTAGTTTAAAATCATGTACAATATGCAACATTTGGATGAGTGCCTTGAATAAATTTTGTGATATTGGCTAACTTCCTCATTTTAATTGTGCTCCTTCAACTTTATTAAGTTTTTGCTACAGCAACAAATCAGTAAACTATTCTGAAAGTCCATAAAAATAAATTTGTAAATAAATTAGAAGTAACTGAACTTATTTACTTTGCACCATAATTTTTTGGTAATGTTACTAGTTTTTTTTTTGTTTATTTAAAAAGCTTTGTTGGAGTCATTAACTCGGATAAGCCCCAACGTCCTTCCAGAAGATTTTCAAGCATTGGCGCGATATTTTGAAAACGATCCAATTATAACACAATAGCCGAACTACAATTTTTAAGTGCCGTTGGGAATGAATTTTATTTTGGCGGTACTAGCTTCTTTTGTTTATACTCGGTTAGTTTTATTTTGTACAGTGAAAAAGAAAATAATTTTTTTATGCCTGAATTTGTGGATCTTATCGTTAACAGGTGAGTTTTATTTATTAAAAAAACGGATAAAACAAACTCAGCTATGAGAATCCTTTAAAAAAGTGTTTGTTAAAAGTGTTTTCATCGCATTTCGATGAAATTTCACATTAAATATGTTTCAATGTAGTGGAAAGCGTTCAACGTCTAAAAATGTGTTTGGTAGGTGTGGGTTGCTTATAATAAATAAACACGTTTTGCGCAAAATTATCAAATAATTAAAAGAAAAAAATTCGGGCTTATCCGAGTTAATTTTAAATCATGTATGGGCAAACCCCAAAAATGCTCGCTCAACCACAGGTGAAAAATGAAAAGTTATTAAAATCTTATAATTTTAGGTTATTATCTTGGAGAAACATTTAATTTTTATTTATTTAAGCAATTTATACATTAATTCACAAATGTAGTTTTTGTTTTTAGTAAATGTTTTTCTGTTATTATTTTGCTAAAGATAATAATGAAAGGAGGATTGTTTCTTAATTACTTAATTACCCTGTTTAATCACAATGGAAAAAGTGTAACGCCCGCAACAGGTGAATTTAAAACTTTTGGATGAACCCAGAAACTTATAATCCTCATTAGATCTATTTTAATATCCTCAAATATTCCTTTTCCTTTGTAACTATATTTTTTTGATAACTGAAAATTTCACTAAAAATTATGCAAATGTACGTTGTTGACTTCCAAAACGACTTTCGTTTTTAATAATGTCCGAACGGCACTTTCAGTACGATTTTTTTTTCCCCAAAAACAGTTAAGTCAATCATCCCAATTGTGAAACATTTTCTCCCGGAAGTTCTAAAAGGGAGTTTTCGTTTTTAACCTTCCGTTAGGAGCATTGTTTTTTTTAACGAGACTAGGCGCGGTGTATCAAATTGATATAAGTTAAGATACAGTAATTTAAAAAAAAAAAATAAATGACTACATTATTTTTTAAACAAAATATAACAATATTCAATTCAAAATAAATTAAAAAAAAACTTACAAATAAATATAAGTACTAATAGTAGTAATATACAGGGTGCCTCGCAATTGAGTGCAACTATTTACGGAGTTGAAAGATTATGTCGAGTGGAGCAAAAAATCGTTGGGAGGGGGTCTATTTTCACATTCTTAAGAGCTACAGGGCTAATTAATATTTCACGACTTTGATTCACGTTATTGCTTTTAGCAGAAAAACTAACTTACAGAAAACTTATTTTGTTAGCTCATTGCAAAGGCAATGAAATCACCTAACGGTAAATCAACAAATCCCACCAACTTAACCGTTACGGAGCTGTGCTCGTGAGAAGATGAATTCAATCGGTTGAAACTACCAAATTTAAAGTTTGAGTGCAAATTTCTCAGAATTTTGCGTAATAAATGAAATTTTGTTTATGCTAAATTTTGTAATTTATTCAATTCTTTTTTAATTTTAAACCCTGTAGCTCCTAAGAATGTGTAAATAACAACCCCCTCTTCCCTCCTATACGATTTTTTGCTCAGCTCGACATAACCTTTCACCTCCGTAAATAGTTGCACTCAATTGCGGTACACCCTGTATATAAGTAATAAAGTTAAAGCAAAAAAATCGTCGCTTGTATCAACTAGATCAGCTGCGCCTAACGGAAGGATAAGATACCAGATATAGACATAATATTTTTTTTAATTTTACACTCATGAATATTAACGGTTGATGAGAAAATTTGCACTAAAAATTTCCAAAAACTTTTTACACTTTATCTCAAAAACTTAAACTCCCTTTTACAACTCCAGGGGAAAAATTCTTCACGATTGGGCATAAGTAATCAAATGTCATTTTAAAGTATTCCCAAAACACTGCTTTTAATGAAGGTTATATAAAAAAATCTCATTCAGAACGCCAACAAAAACAAAAAAAATATGCGTACGAATATAACGTCCGCAACGCAGGACTTACCCATATGTGAGCTTTGACTTATAATTTTTTCCAATTTAATATTCAAGTGACCTGAATTTAGCTTATTTGTAATGTTACAGATCTATATCACAACCCTCCAATTTTTGCGACCGAAAGGGTTAACCCTTTAGATTGTGAAAGCATCCATTAAGTCGTCAGTTTTCCTTAAAACGTGAATAGAATATTCAACCAAAACTGCATTATAATGTGTTATATTTGAAAAAATAATTAATTATTAATGAAATGAAAAATACATATAGTAATGATGTACTGACAAATTCTCCTCTCATGCGAAAAGTATTTCAGATAAAACGTTGACTGGCCATGATTACTCAGGATAAATAAAAACATAATGTTTGACTTAAAATCTGCCTTGGCACAGCTTGTGAAAGTCTATGCATTGCAAGAATTCTGGGTTGAAATCCCAGTAATGAATAGCTTCTGTGCTAGAATCTCCAAATTTATTAACAATAAAAATTAAAACTAATTTTAAGAATTGTAAACAATAATTGGAAGCTTCAGATTTAAATTCACATTCGGGGTTTGTGTAGAAACTAAGTTCTCTTGGAATCAGAATTGAAACTGACTTATATATAATACTCGTAGTATAATCAGAGTCCTAACACATAAGCGAAATATTTGTCAGTATCAATTCAGCATTAGGTTTCTAAAACAACCCCGAGTATTCTAGAGTTTTCTTCTAAATTTAAGGGACCATGGCTGCTTTTATTATATTTGCAAAAAAATCATTTTCAATGCTTGGATTTATAAAACTCTGCACCAAAGTATTTAATAGCAATTCAAAAAACAACAACGTTATATTATGAGCGCACAGTCCTCACTTGCATGGAAAGGAATAACCCGTAGAAAATACTATTAAAACTTTACAAAGTAATAAAAATCGAAGTAAAAATTACTGTTTGTTTAGTTAATCATAATTTTACTGAATTCTATCTTTAAAAAAATAATGGAACGACGCTTATATGTATGCCGTTTAAACGTCGAAAAATACGGAAGATGAATTGTATAAAAAATTCTGAAACAAAAAGTAAAAAGTTGACATGTACATGTACCAAATTACAAAATACAGTGTACAAATTAATGGCCGTATTTTGTAAAACGTATGCGATCACCTCACTTTGGGTTTTTTGCTTTAGCAAATCACAGTTTTCATATAACACAGTTTTTATGCACGGCATAATTATAAGGTAGGGCCGACTCGCTTGGTGTCCTCACGCGCCAACGAATAGTGCATAATGAAAATGCCGGCTAGTTGTCAAAATGACGAATTTCGTAGAGATGCATATTAAGAAAATATTTTATGTTTCCAAGTTGTTGTGTTTTGAATTTGTGATAATTTGTGTGAAAATATTATAAAAAGAATGTAATAAAAACAATAAAATGTGAAAGAAGTCTTAAAAATGCAAGAAACTTGTAATTCTATCCTAAAATCAACTGCGAAACGTAAACATAAATTAACTTGAGATGAACAGCTGATTTTGACATCTAGCCGTCATTTTCTCTGCCATCTTCTTCATTCTTCTCCGAGTCGGCCCTACCTTATAATTCTAAAACAAACTCTCATTCTCGCTGAAATTTATTGCCGGGCAAGTGACGTGATCGCTTGCGTTTTACAAAAACGGCCATAAGTTCCAGTGTCATATAAGTAGAAAATAATTTCAAAAATGTTGTTCAGCCTTTACCTCAAAAATAGCAATTTCTCATGTACATAACCTCAAGTAACTCAAAACCCTGACAGGATCAGGCAATTCTGAGCACGGATTCGAATTCTACGCAAAAAAAAGTTTGGAAATTACCCTAACATGACCAATACAATCACACCCCCATTATTTGCAGATCTTCACTGATGCACATTAGAGACCTGCATGAATATATTCACCAAGCGAATATACCCTGCTTCTCTGCTGTAGCAGTCACTGCAATCGAATAAATGTAAACAATAGGTCGTGTAGCACAGGTTCAATTTGCGCAAGAGAATAACTATTTATTTGTTCTCTGTTCTCTTTTCATACACTCTTGCACTGAGCTGAGCTTGCGAGCTACGCGTTGTTGCAGTTTTTTCTCTGAGCACTTAATAAACTACACGAATACTCAGGAATCTCCTGCAGTGACCTGAATAAGAGTTAATATGTTGATTTTTCCCCGCAATAAGCTTTATGTTATTCCTAATGCATAGTCAATTTAATGTTGGATAGAGGTGCAATCAAACGCATTTAGTTATTTATATTCAGGTTATGAACACTCATATTTGTGTTGTTTTTTGTTGCTTTATTCGCTACCTTCCATACAAAAAACACAAAAACTGCCGAAAATTGTTTATATCGGCCGTAACTGGACTCCTAGAGGGGTCAAACATATAAGTTGCTCATATAATTTTTGCTCCTCAACATTTCTTCCGAACACACCTACCCCCTATCTGCCACCCTTTGGGTCTCCATACAAAAACTGTTGAAAATAGTTTATATCGACTGTAGCTGGACTCCTAGAGGGGTCAAATATATGAGCTGGTCCTATTATTTTTTGACTTATATTCGCTAAATATTCAGGGTATGAACACTGATATTTTTGTTATTTTTTATCGCTTTTTTTGCTACCTGCTGGTGTTAGTAAAGCATCGTACTCTTATTCTCTTCGCTTCTTATGTCTGAATAAAACTAAGAGAGTGTAAGAGCAGATATGAGCAAAGTAGAAAGTAGCGAAAAAGCATACTAATGCAGGGCTCTAATGCACAGATAGCTATTTCTAATAGTGGGAAAAGGCTTGCTGCAAGTTTTGTAGATAACGGTAAATTTTGGCAGCATTACTGGTGATGAGACATGGGTATACGAGTATGACACGCAAACCAGACATCAGGCGAGTGAATCAGGCTCAATTTTTTCTTCCATCGTAAAAATCGAAGACACGAAAA
Source organism: Coremacera marginata (assembly GCA_914767935.1). NCBI lineage: Eukaryota > Metazoa > Arthropoda > Insecta > Diptera > Sciomyzidae > Coremacera > Coremacera marginata. Next base: position 65,255,065 of record OU612045.1, read on the forward strand.
AAGTTGTTCTAAACAAAACACTTTCACTTTACCAAATGTCAACGAGAGACGCTGATATTTGGCAGCCTTGTCATAGACACATGTGGCAACCTACTAAAAAAAAAAAATCGAATCGGACAGTTAAGTCCGGTTCACAGTGTGAATGAACCTTTCTTTTTGAACAAGGTGGTAAATTAGATTAAATAAAAGAATGTGAAAATAATTCATACAAATATTAAATAAAATAACCTTTTTTAAACTTCAATACTTCTAAAAGAAAGTGAAATAAAATAAACTTAAAATAAAGTAGACTTTTTAGACATGATTTTTTAACATGTTCTTCATATCTATTTCGATCGGTGCAGCAAAATCTACTTTGGTGTACTTGCTATGTTTTGAAAAGACAATAAAGTAGTCTGCAGAAAAATAGCTATGCAACTAATCCAAATTTGTGTACACACTCTGTTAAGATCCAACCGGATGTTGCGCAGTACTCGCTTTAGCCTGTGTTTGATTTGAAAGTATTATACACAAGTTTGAAAGATACTATAAACTGTGGTAAAGTACGAAAGTGTACACTTTGCTGCAGGCAAAACAAAGCTACACAAAACATTCTATTTGCGACACTTCACTACTGTACAGTACTTCAGTGCACTGCATTTCACTGTAGCGTTGACATGCTTTTCGCTACAGTAACAGACAGTGCTTATATTATGGTGCAAAGCAGAATAACAAAACATAAAGTGACACTACAGTGAAGTAACAATAAATCATAGCAAGCGAGTGCTTTCTTCAGTGTCGATCTTTGTAAACTCTGTCAATTTGTTATAATTTTGTTTTTAAAATCTTTTAAGACTTTTTTGGCAGGAATCTATGAATGAAACGTAATAAAAACAGAACTTTTAACGAAGGAACGCATAAATATACTCGAATCGTGCGGAACAGATTATAACATGACAAAAAAAAAAAAAAAACAAACCATTCGTTTTACCTGTTAGTACTTCAGTGACAGTGCAGTAGGTTATACTTCAGTTTGGTTCTATTGTTCTGTTGCTTGAATGTTCTACTGTCTCTTCGCGCAGTGTTTGTTTGTATATCAAAACCTTTCTTTACTTAAGTGATTGTTTTGATATGAGAGAGTAGGTGAGCGAAAGTAGTTGAAAGCAAAGCTGATGGCTTGCAAGTCATTTGTACAGTGCTTGTGCAGCTCTTTAATATGTATAGTAAATATATACTATGGGTTGTTAGTGTTGCATATTTACGCAAGCGTAGTAAATGCATCTCTGTATATTTTGTTAGTGTAGAGTAAAAATATACTCTACCATTTTGCAAATGATATGATGCAAGAACATTTGCACCTGGTTGTGAACAACCCTATCCAATCAAAATATCGAATAGTATCCAATAATTTATTGGGTACCCAAACTTACGAAAAAGTATCCAATACCTCCATCACTAGTTCGAACACGCATATGCGATCGAATCCGATTAAATTATTTACATTCCGAAATCCGATTCGGATTTACTTCCGAGGTGGATTTCAGAATATGCCTGAATGATGTGAATTTACGTGAAAAAGGTAAAGTTATCATTTTCAATACAATTTAAAAAAAAAATGCTTTAGCAACAAAAAAATGTTTGCAAAAAGGAAAGTTTAACTTATTAAGGTCACTGTGCTTATTAAGGTCACAATCATTATATTTTAATTAACTTTAAGGCAGTACTCTAGCCTAGAGGGAAACAATTTGGCTGTTTTTTAAAATCCATTAAAAAAAACAAAATATTATTCTTTAAGAATACCAAAATATTTTAAAAAATTAAAAAATTACAGGCTGGTAGAGTGCCTCCATCTTGACACGATCTCAACCCTTCTATTCATTTGGAAAAAAATAAAATTTTTTATTAGTAATAATGTCGCTATATCCTGGACTAGGGAAAGAAAAAAAATTTTTTTTTTTTTGCAAACTGGCGACTTTGAAAAGAAGAAATTATTTTTTGGCATTTTTTTCAAAGTTTTGAATTTTTTATGAAACAAATATAAAAAAAGGCTCACACCAAATTTTATGTTAATCGGTTCATTAGAACTTGAGACATCATCAAACGTGCTGGAAAAAGTAGTTTGGAGAAAAACGCATTTAAAGATTTGAGCAATGTTACAGGCAGTCAAAGTCATATAAACGGTCGCTCTACTTACATTTCTTTAATCGGCGATTCCTGATCCAACCATTCGGCCTTCGTCCTTTTTTAAAATAATTATTTCCCGCTGTTCTTTCTGATAAAAGATCAGTTCTAGCTTCCTTAGAAGTATCAGAAGCTCGTACTTCTGAGCGACGTATCCGAGTTTCATCTCGAATGACAGGGAATACATGGGCTTCTGGACCAATTGTGATTATCATGACGTTCATAATTTTTAAAACTGGTAAAAAGCCTTCATTAAAAATGCAAACAGCTTAACAGTTTACATTTTCCATTAGTTTCGCCCCAGAATGAATATGCTTTGGTGCAAAATTCCAGATTAATGAACTTAGCGATTCATTACTATTTTGGGTTTCTGAGCCCAAACAACAAGATTTCTTCAGAAAAACTTTCATATATTGGTTTGATTGCTTCTAATACATTGTCATTTAGAGCGAGATTTTCATGAACAAAGTCATTTAATGTACCCTCAACCGATGGATCTTGCCATTTACACCAATTTATAACCCAGGATCAGTTAAACTTTTATGGTAATAAGTTACGCATATTTCATTCTTCATGTTCTCGACTGAATCTGGATGCCGACGAAAAGCCAAACCATATTAAAAAGATAGTTCATGAAGAACTTTATCTATATATTTATTTGGCACTGCTTGCTACTGCCTTTTTTTTACTCTCCACTACAGGGTCATCGTCGTACAGATTTATGTCGAGAATGCCTATAAATGTCTTTGAATCACCATCTCCAATATAATTTACTCCATGCATTTCTACCGATTTCCGAAACATTTCAACCACCAAGCGTCAACGTCCATTTTTTTCGGTACTTTCCGAGTGGTTTATTATACAATTATCTTCGTGTTCTTCATACCAAGATTACTATGCTTCAATATCATATTTTTTTTTTAGTTTCATCATAAATTACAAGCTATGCAAAAACTAGATATTACCACTGTATCAACAACTTTCTTGCAATTTTTGGCCCAGAGCGTAGTAACTCCAAAAAGTAAATTGTGTTCTATTTTTTTCAAGTACCATCTCCAAAAACTGTCATACTAGCGTGGTCAAAAAATATCGCGAATTTGTTTATAAATCAAAAAATCTTCAATTATTCTTCTAAATTCAATTCATCCCCCTGAAAGTAGTTGCATGTAAGTAGGATGCAATACACTCGTGCTAACGTTTTTTCCAATTTTCAAAACATGCTGCAAAGACCTCTTCCGGTCAAGCCTTCAATTCCATCTTCGTTTCGGCTTGTATCTCTTCTATCAATTCAAAACGGTGTCCACGGAGCGGCCCCTTGAGTTTAGCGAGAATAGCCAGATGTCACATGGTGCTAAGTCAGGCGAATACAGTGGTTGCGGAACGATATGGGTCAAGTTTTTGTCGAAATTATAATGAATTTTTTGACGAACCAAATGGTCACTAAAAATAGTTTTCACTGATCCTTTCGACATGACAACAAGGTCAGTAAGGTCTCGGACTGTTAATCGACGTTTTTGTAGCACCAATTCTTTGATTTTGTTGACGTGTAGCTCATCAGTTGATGTTGATAGCCGTCCTGGCCATGCTTTCAACGCTTTCTCGACCCTCTTTGAACATTTTGTATCACTCATAAACTCTTGTTTTCGATAGAGCTTGCTCACCAAAGACCCTCTGTAACATTTTCAACGTTTCGGCAGTAGAAATTTCATACCACACACAAAATTTAATGGAACTGCTTTGTTGAATAGTTTCAGACATTATAAAAACGAAAAATTCACTTTTAGCTATTTACAGAAGCACGCGTAATTCAAACACTAATAAATATTTTGACCTGTACAGATATCAGTGACTAGTGCCACCTTGAAAATAAAAACATTTGTCCTTATCGGAATCCCCAAAAAGTTTTAATTCAAATTTCCCGGTATTTTTTGCCCACAGTAGTATATGTTTTCTTCTTCAACAGCTTTTGGAATTATTTGATTATAAACTGCTGATGCGGCCGAATGTAAATTTTCAAGGCAACTGTAGTATATATTGGTAGCAAAACCTTGATACTGAAATTGGTAGCAAATCCATAACACTGCAATATATATTTATGCCTCCTCTTGCGACTCCTAAAAGTCTCATTGCTGTTACAATTCTTCGGTTTATTTCATATGCTTTATTGATAAATAGTGAGGATTGAATATATCGAACAACTTCGCGACTGCATTATAATGCAATTTTAAATCCGAGTTCATGAGCAGCAGTTCGAGAAAATTTAATTTCTTTCTTGCATGTAGTACATAAAACTAATGTATAAAGTGTTGTAAAAAAGAGAAATGCCCTCATACAATAGCGGAAATTATTTTAATTATTCATTTCCCTACTTTTTTAATTTTGATGCTGATGCACTAGTGAACTTTGTCTCGTCTTCAATAGTATGTCCATTGTCATGGAATCTTCTTTTTTTTCTGTCTATCTGGACGCGAAGTAATTCGTTTTTTAATTGTTTATCCATTTTACTCAAAATTTTTAATTTTTCAACTGCGCACAGAGTACGTACGTCTACGATGCTTGGAGAAATCTGAACTGTACTGTACTCGAAATACGAAAATATTTAAACAAAATATATTACACTAACTTCATGGATTTTTCCGAATTCATGGTGTATAAACTATAAAGGAGTTTTTGGGAATTGTTCATCCCTAGGTATTCAGAGAACATCAGTTGTCTATTGTTCGATTAGCTACGGCAGAACTGGTTCGCAGAAGAATATGAAAAAAAAATTCTACACTAGAATACTGCCTTAAGAAGGTTGTAAATCAAAGTCTGGAACGAATATAATTTTATAAATTATTGAATACTAGGTTGACATTTATGCAATTTGCAAGCAATATGCAATATTAGAGAAATTGAGTATTTAGAAATAAATACAATTTGTAGTACCTTTATCTTTTTAATTATTTTTGTTTTGATCTTATCGTTAAAAAACTTTAAGGAAAGAAAAAATTCTGCAGTTTCGATTTGTTTCTTAACGAATTCTTTTATTGAAAACTACAATATAAGTTATGTAATAATTAAATTTTTTTTATTGCGGAAACTGCTGAACCTTGTTTTTTTATCAGGTTTTTTTTTCTATAATGTAAAAAAATTGAGTTAAGGCCTTTCTACATTAATGTAGCGTTATATAGTTGTATTGGTGAAATTTTTACTTTTTGTGTTCATTTTCGCAATATTTTTTAAAAGGCAAATGAAAATTCTAAATTTGGACCATTTCTCAAAATAATTTTAGACAAAAAACAAAAATTTCTTTATCAAAATTAATTCATTAAATAATTCAATGCATCCCCGGTCTGATGAACTTAAAAAATCCACATTCAAAAATAAATGTATTTTGGATCTGATTTTTTTAAGATAATGAATTAGTAGGAAGTCTATGGTTGGCTCAACCTCCATTATTAAATAATAGCATTCATCATAATGCGTTGGAAATAGAGATTTCATGTTTGAATTTTAATAAACTCAACTTTTTTAAAAATCCCACTAATGCTGTAAGAGATTTCGCTTATGCAGACCTTATCGGTCTTAACTTATTCCTTCCAAATACCAATTGTGATTTTATTCTCGATTCATCTAGCTTAAAGAATTGTTATAATGCGTTTACTGAAAAACTTGAAGAAGCATATGTTAAATTTGTACCAATGAAGAAACTGAAGGAAGGCAGCAAGCCAGTATGGTTTAAGAGGCATTTGAGTTGAAGTTCAATCACAACTCTAGAAAAGATTATGAATGCTTAACAAAATTTCTTTACAAACAATACTTGTTTTCCATAGAAACCATAGGTTTGTTCACTAGCAACAAATTTTTACAAATTATAACAAATTGCTGCAATTTTTTACTAGTAAAGCGTTCACGTACTCGAAAAACTTGCAACGAGAGAAGACAACGAGAGCATAAAAAAGTGAGAGAGAAAAAAGTAGCTACAAGTTTCTGCTAGCAAAATTTCTACTTGCAAGAACTCGCAAGCAGCTAAAGAAAAAAATTGTTGGTAAAAAAAAACAAGGTGGTCAAAAGTTATTTCTTGTGGACTTCCTATTAAAATGGGCGGAAGAAGAAACATTTGTGTTTAAAAGTCTTTGGCAAACAATTTAAATTTATTTCATATGGCTCCATTTTCAAATATTTAAATTTTCAAATATTTTAAAAGAACTCTGATTAACAAATTCTTTTTGTTTTTCAAAAATGCTGTCAAGTCGTTCGAGCAGCTGTTAGTTTGCAAGTTTCTACTAGTTTTCTGTTCACGTACTTTTTTTACCATTTTTCTCATTGTGACACTTCTTTTCTCAATTCTTCTTTTGCTCTCTCCCTGCAAGTAAAGTACGTGATACTTATCATGCATAGAAACTAATATTCAAAGGAATTCAAATTCTTTTTGGCATTTTTAAATGGAAAACTTAATTCTCTGGGTTTTCCAGCTTTAATGACGTATGAAGATCGTAGCTCTAATGATGAAAAAGAAATATGTGATATGTTAGAATCATATTTCTAATTCAATTTTGAAAAATCTGTTCATCAAGTTTCGTTTCATAGTCTTAGTCAACAATTAGCTGCATTAGAGGAAAGTAATTATTAATTTCTTCAGATAATATAACTACTTAATTTTTTAAAAAACTGTATTAATTTAGCTAAACCGCTAACCAAGATTTTTAATTTGTCTCTTTTATCAGGTGAATTTCTTGATACATGGAAAGTTTCCTACATAACTCCGAAACATAAGTCAGGCTCGAAGAATGAGGTAATCAATTACAGACCCATTTCAAAACTGAAATTGATTCCTAAAGTTTTCGAGTCCATTGTGAAGAAGAGGGTATATTGAGAAGTATGGTATGGTATGGTATTTATGCTATATAATGGTAACAGCATGGTTTTGTTACTGGAAAATCTACAGTTACTAAACTAGCGCTTTTTGCTAGCTATTGTCTTAAAGGTATGGAGAGAGGTGGTCAGGTGGATGCTATATATACTGACTTTTCAAAAGCTTTTGATAAAGTTCAAGATAATGCACTTATAAAAAAGCTTGAATACTTAGGAATTTATTCGAATTTATTAGAATGGTTTCAAAATTATTTATTTAAAAATTATTTAAATCTTATTATTATTATATAATTTTGATAAATTATTTATCAAAATTATTTAAAGTTTGTCAAAATTGTCAAATTAATAGACTCTGGTGTTCCAAAAAGTTTATTTTATTCATTAATGACCTCCCAGATGTAATTAAGAACTCGAACTGTCTCCTTTATGCTGACAATTTAAATATCTTTAGAGCAATCAGGACAAATCAAGATTGCATTTTGTAACAAAAAGACGTTCTTTTTTTTGTCAAACTGGTGCATAGAAAACTGTTTGCACTTCAATATATATCCAAATGTAAAAGCATTAGTTTTACAAGATCACCATGTCCTTTAACCTACAATTATAATATACTAGGTAATTTACTATCTAACGTACAAAGTCAAATAGATTTAGGGGTCACTTTTAATAGCAAAATTAATTTCAGCGGTTATTTTGACTTTGTCTCAAAAGCAAACAAATTATTAGGTTTCATTAAGCGTAACACTAGAGAGTTCCAAGACCTTTATGCGCTTAAATTCTTATATGTATGCCTAGTCCGATAAACACTAGATTATGCATGTAATATATGGAGTCCCTCATATGCGGTTACTATTAACCGAATTGGGCCATACAAAGGGAGATTTACCAGATTTGCCTTTAGGAAAACCGGTTAGAATGACGGTTTTTGCCCATCATATTGGCAATGGTGTCTTCTAATCGATCTAAAATCACTTGAAGCCAGACGAAATTATTATCTAGTTATAATAGCCAGAGATGCACTCTGCGCTTTTATCTTGTTTTCCAATATATGCTTCTTCAAGACATTTGAGAAGTAGGCAGCATTTCTTTTTAATTCCTCGAGCTATAACTAATTATAGTAGAGATGATCCTATTTCGAAATCCTGCATTGAATTTAACTCTGTTCATAATGAACTAGGTATTTCACAGTCTCGTAATACACTTAAAAAGGAACTACTGAATTTGCTCTAAATTGCTCAAATTTTTTCCTTACTTTTTAATCAAATTATGTATATAATTTAGAGAAAAATGTTATCTTTTAATAATTTTATGTTATTTAATATTATAGTATTAATGCAATATCTAAGAGAGTTCAACTCGATAGACGAATACAATTTAAAAAAAACTAAAACTAATATAAATTTTAAAAGTAAACGATTTTGCTTGGAAAAATTACCATAACTATTTGTTTTTCGTTTTTTACTGGTACTTACAGATTTTTTTTATCAAAACTCCCCCATGGGAAATTCTGGCACTATTTTTGTCACCAAACTGAAATAAATTTGGATCTCTTTCTAACACCTCCGATAGTAGCTATCCTAATACCTGCAAATAAATCAAAATATTACAATATTCCCTTAAAACTACATCTAAGGTCTCACAATCTATTTTTTATCAAACACTTTCTTTGCGATGCTTTAAAGAGTTTACTTAAAACGCTTTATTCACCAAGTTCGCAAAAAAAAAAAAAATAAAAATCATAAAAAAATTGCTTACAAACATTTTCGTCCACTAAAAATAAGCTTACGTAGCATAAATATTTAGAAAATTATAATAAAATAGCAAAAGTCATTGTAAATAAAATAGATAATTTTATTCAATCATGAAATACTCAACTGTATATTATCAACATACAGACATCCACACACACAAACACACACGTTGCTTGTAAGTACAGATGAAATAATGCCTGAAATTCTATTAATTATTTGAAAAAACTTACGGTTTATTTCATTTCTTGTATATATTTATTTATGTTGTAAATCCCTCGAGTATCGGATGATTTATTTAGCAAAACGTACATATAAATCAAAGCAACATAAGTTATAAAGTTTAAACATATTAGAAAAAAAAATATGTATTTCTTTTCATAGGGACATTTCATTAAAGTAGTTAAAAAATAGTGGTCGTCGTCATTTTGAAAAGGAACACGTGTAACGAGTGTGAAGAACAAAAAAAGCTTTAATTAAATTAATTATTAATATTTAGGAGAAAATAAGTTACAATGATGAGAGTATATTTATCGTTAATTGAAGAATGTGAATTTGATTGCTGTCATATCCGTGGTAAACCAAACGGATTTTCTCAACGATTTCCTTTTCAAAATTTCACCATTTTATTATTATAGCACGTTTTGATATAATTTAAGTTTATGATTAAGAAGTATATAAGTTAAGCATTTAAATAAAACAAATTAAGGAAAATAAGAAAATAAAAGCATAATTTGTATGGAAATTAAACTGATTTATTATGTCTTAAAAGAAGACTAATTTGGAAAAAATAATAATATTTACTGAAAATTCTCCACTTAATGATTATGTATATCAATGTATATATGAACTTATAATATTTGATTTTATCTTAACTATCACTCTATATTTTTCTACACAGCATGTAGAAAACACACAGTCACATCACTCAAAAACTAATGTACTGGTTCAATACTCCTGCCAATAAAAATCCTAATACCTGCTGGATAAACACCCGCTTATTGCTAAAATGATAACAAAAGATTCCTCAAAAATAGAAATATAATATGAGAAATCAATGAAAAGAATTATATAATAAATTTAGTTAACTACAAACACATTAATATGCTTAACACAAAGACTATTTGATGAATATGAAGCAAATATTACAAAGCTAAGCAACATTAAAATATATATATATATAAATACATACGTGTATATAGATACTATATACATATATAAATTTCTTGGCGTAAAATTAATAATAGTAACAACTTTTAGTATATAAGTCCACTTATATAACCGAAAAAAAGGAAAATTTAAAGAAATATTTATGATAAACCAAATGGAAATTTTGTACATTTTTGCAAAATTAAATTTTTTGATATGTACTTTCAAAATGTTTTTTATACTAAATATCGTGTTCAAGTGGAAATTAAGGCAAACAAAAATATACAAAATACTCAAAAAAAAATAGCACAACCACCACACCACCACATAAAATCATTACACGCAAATCTTTAAGAAATGTGTTTTAGAGTCTGTCTAGGTTACCTCTAAAACAAAAACTTTTTTTATAGTTATCTTAAATGTGTCTTATTTTAAAGGAGCATTCGTCATAAATTTTTATTGATTTACACATTTGAGAATAATCAACGTTATTAAGATTTGATTTTATTAATCACCGAAGTTACATTAACGGAACACACAAATACACAAACACACGCAATGCTGAATATTTATATACTCATCAAATCTTGCATATTTCAAATAATATAACTTTGTAAATAAATACTTCCTTTTCGCAGAAAAAAAATTAAATAAGCTACAAATACATATACTACAAATTTATAAATATATATATATATATAAAACGAAATCGGAATCTAATATCAGTAAAACTTTATATATTAGTGCTATTAATAAATGTAATAAAATGCATAAACAAAAATAAATAAGCAAGCATTATTTTAATGAAATTAAAAAAAAAGAAAAAAAAATATATAAAAGAAAGAAAAGAAATACGTGATTCGAAATTATATTTAAGTAATTCAATAATATGACAAAAACATTAAAAAATATTAATAAAGAATATAAAAATCAAATAAATAGATTCTCTTGAAAATAAAATTATACTATTAATAAGTTTCGTGTTTTATTCCAATTTATAAAATTATTAAACATTTAAACACTTTATTGTACAGTATGATTAGCAGTATCGAAGAGATCATTTTTATGATCGGTCACATTGGGACGAGCTTCATAGCTGCATATCGTCACTCCATGATTATGCGCTTCGCTGAATTCACCTCGCAAACCTAGGTATCAAAAAGCAAAGGTTAAGCAATTATGCAAATAAATATACCACACACCACAAACCTATATAATAGATGCGTGTGTTGTCATCACCGAAATTTGAGGGAATATGAAGCGACAAATGATGCACAGATGAGAATGTTACCACTCTGCAAAAATAGAAGAAATTCAATTAATAAAATAATTTGTTTTTCAGAATTTTCATTTGATTTTTTTATACAATTATAGTTAAAACAAGTCTTAGTTTTAACCCAATAGTGAACAACGCTGACAGCCTGAACTACCACATACCATTTATAATCTCATCATACATCTACCTTATGTATTCTAGAGTTAAAGTGGCGTAGATAGGGGGATTTAGGGGATAGATCCCCTTCCTTCGATAGCAGTTTATGTACTGATTTACGTTGATATGTGAAGATCATTTAATATTTAAAAAAGGTTAATAGTACAAAGTATGGCGGCCGTGGTGCAGTGGGTGGAGTGTGTGACTCATACGCCAGAGAACCCTGGTTCGAATCACACCTGACACAGACATTTTTTTCAATCGAATGAATTTTTCTGTTCGGCCGTCACCTCTCTGCAGACAATGGCAAACCTCAGAGAGTAAAAACTGCCATGAAAAGCTTCTTGAGAACATAAGCCGTTCGAAGTCGGCTATGCAGGTCCAGTTGTGTTGAAACATATCATAACACAATTGATCATAAGAAGCTCGGTCAAAGTTTTTTCAAGGGCTGAAATGGCCATATCGTTTTTTTTTTTAATAGTACAAAGTTTAATCTTGCATTTATTAATTTGAAAATATAATCCTTTTCCTTTGTCTTTATAAGATGATGACTGGTATCTTTTGCTAGCAATTAATTCATTTGTATGCACTGCTGCTAGAGTGTGCTTCTGAGAAAATAGACTTTGAGAGATTGCTTGTTTGGTGGAAAATGTGATCGACTCGCTGTAATCGAAGTTAAGTAACTGCGACAACATAAATTTAACAGCACTCGCTTCATCGAGACATAGTTAAACGCGAAAAGTTTCTTCACGAAACTCGTATCAGAGAACAGGTTCTTCCCCCAAAGGACACAAAGGGAGCAAAAACTTTTGGTCATTTGTTAAGGGAGTAAAGAATCAGACGTCATCGACTATTCCAACTCTTTTGAAAGATGATCAAATCTTCACGGACTCGGATGATAAAGCGGAGCCGGATTGTTTGCATATTATCCCACAATTTAAGCAAGCAATCAGCCAATGCCTTTCGTTGAAAGTACGTCTTCTGTAATGCAGGAAATATATATGTTCGTACGAGATTAGTTAAAAAGGTCCTTGCAAGCCTCAACATTAACAAAGCCTCTGGTCCTGATGGTATACCACCACTTGTGCTGAAAGCTTGTGCTTCTAGTCTGGCTCGGCCTTTGCGCAACCTGTTCAACATCTCTACAGAACAGTATTCCCATCTTGTTGAAAGGTCGCAAGGGTCCAGCCAGTAGCAAAAAAGGGCAATGCCGCCCTAATCGACCCATAGCAATATGTTCTACGCACGCAAAAGTTATGAAGAGCGTAATCAACTTCAACCTTATGAACTTTTTCGAGCTCAATGAATTACTTAGTGACCGTCAGTCAGTATGATTTTCGAAGGGCCCGCTCTGCTGGTGACCTTATGGCGTTCCTTACCGAAAAATGGAAGCAATGCGTTCTCTTATTCGCTGAGAGCAGAGTTTTTGCTCTGGATATTTCAAACGCATTTGACCGAGTGTGGCAGAAAGCGCTTGTGTCAAAACTAATTGCATATGGTACTGGAGTACCGCAGGGCTCAGTCCTATCGCGAACTTTGTTTCTAGTTTTTATCAACGACCTTCTGTCATTGACTCACAACCCAATTCTTTCGTTTGCGGATGACAGCGGCAATTGCCATTCATATTCATTCAAAAAACGCCCTAACTCTTTGGAGGTTGAGAGGAAGAGGCAACATATGAATGCCACACTTAATAATGACTTGAAAAAAATCTCCGAGTGGGGTCTTGCTAATAGAGTAGAATTAATGCTAGCAAGACCCAGTGTTGTCTGCTAACCCACAAACGAATTAATTGCCCCTTAGCTCCCCTCAATATGTACAATGTAGATCTTTTGGAGTCAGATGCTCTTGACGTGGGAATATCAATACAATCAGATCTACGGTGGCATGATCACATTTTTGATGTATCAAAAGGAGCAGCCAAGTGGCTTTTTAAAACGGTGTAAGAAATACTTCATTCCATCTGATCTTCGTTTGAGCTATGCCTCACATATTACGCCGAAAATGGAGTACAATTCGCACATTTGAGCTGGGGCTTCAAGATCATATTTGGAGCTTTTGGACCGGATTCAATGACGTGCGATATATTTGATAGGAGATGGAAATATGGTAAATTGGGCATCGTTGGCCAAGTCTTCTGTACAGGTACTACCATGGGAAGCGTTCAAGGGAGATACATGGCCTGACGCCTCCAGCTCGTGTGTTTCATAGGTCCACTCGGGCAGCTCTCCAAGCCCATCCCTTTACCAATGCCTCTTTGCCCAATAGAACATCGCATTACCGAGATAATTCGTTCTTCAGTCGCTCAGTAAAATTGTGGAACAATCTCCCTGCGAGCGTGTTTCCTGGCAGTTTCAATATGTGTACATTTAAATCAAATCTTCACCGACACTATTCCATCTTTTCATCCTCTAACTAACTACCACCCGTCTTCCAAATCAGCACAATGCTTTCGCATTTTTAGGTGGCATCCAGTGAGTGTTGGTTAGATCGGAAAAAAGTTATAGCGGTTGAAGAAGTCATTGGTGAACTAGCAAACAAGTCTCGCTTTAAAAACACTGACAAAAACTACAAAAATAAGACAGATAATATTGTAAAACTTTTTTAAAAAAATGTTCCCTTTTTTTATATAATTTTCAGAATTTGTTTTTATGTATGCTTGTCTCGAAAATAAGTTTCATCCTTATTTCAAGACCAAGTTTCCATTGAGCAATTTATATTGTGATCGAGAACTGGACCTACAAAATTTAAGCTGACTCCGCATACATCATGTTCTACTCTCTGAGGCTTGCCATTGTTAGCATTGAAAAATTGTCTGTGTCAGATGGAATAATATCCGCGGTTCTTTGACATTCGGGCCACGTACTTGAACACGTTAACGGACGCTCAAAATTTCAGTCAGCTGCAAAAATAGACAGGCAATTTTTTCTGAAACGGAGGAAAGGAGAATATATGGAGAAAAGACAAAATAACTTATAGTACCTAATGTATCCGTTTTTCATTATTTTTAAATGTACTACTTACTGTGGGCAAAAAATACCGGCAAATTCGAATTAAAATTTTTGAAGATTCCGATTGGGACGAATGTTTTTGTTTTTTAGGTGACACTACTGTAACTGACATCTGTGCCAAATTACACGTCAAATTATTCATTAGTGTTTGAGTTACGCGTGCTTTTGTAAATAGCTAAAAGTGAATTCGTTCGTTTTTTATAATGTCTAAAACCATTCAACAACGCAGTTCCATTAAATTTTGTGTGCAGAATGAAATTTATCCTGCCTAAACGTTGCAAATGTTGCAGAGGGCATTGAGCAAGCTCTATCGAAAACAAGAGTTTCCCTCTAAGAAAAATAAACGTAACGCATTTTGCGAAACGGAACCGTACAGTATACGAACCGCCATTTCACTAACACTTGCATAGTTTTCATATACAAATAAGACGAAATTATTTCAACTTTGAACTCTTCGCAAACGTACCGCTTTTGCAACGCCTTGGCGTTGTAGTACCAATACATTTAAATGACTACTTAATAATTCTCTTATTCCAAACTTTACATATACGACACGTTTTCGTATCGCAAAACCGGTTCGTTTTCGTAGTCTTATATGAAAAAATTACTTCGCCTGCGCAATGCTTACGTGCCATTTTTCTTTGAGGGTTATGACCATACAATTCTTTTAAAATAATTCAAGCGTTGCGTTATTTATTCACATTCTAATGGAATAATATAGAATGGTGATATTTTTCGTTTATATTTCTTTGTTTTATTGAAAACAGCTGAAGTTTGTCTTTTTTACCATTTTTGCCAGAAGAAATCTTGGACTAAAAATTAACACTTCTGACAAGAAAGGAAGATTTTCAAATCTCTCTCTTTTACTCTCTTTCGCATTTTTTTACCATTTTTCGAGTACGGAACACAACTAAAACTTGCAAAATGGAGTAAAAATTACGCGTACCGGAACAGACATAATAGCTTTAAAATTACGACAGTAATTGTGTGAACAAACTCACATATAAGGGGTGACCCAACAAGAGCTTCCTACTTTGTTTTCTAAATAAAATACATAAAAATCAATGTATTGATGCAAATCTTTTTTGGAATGATAGTTCGGTTCCTACCAGTGATCTGCATCGGATAGCTTTTTTGAGACTCTGAGTATATCCGAAATGAAATGAATACAAAAACCTACTCAACCCTTAGCGCACGCAACTCGACTAATACTCTCTTCTACGAAACTACAACGCGGTGGCTAAAACAAATATGAGTATTATGTCATGAGTCGGATCGAGTAAAGATCGGGTTTTTTCGGTTTATAAATACTTATGGTTGGTCTTGCTGGTACTTATCCTATTTACCGAAATACTCATAATCGACACAAGCAGCCGAATCACTCGGCTCATCTGCCACATACAGGGCACGGACTTTACCACTATTGTGGTAGATCTACCACATTTTCTCAAAATTTTATTATCTACCACTTTTACCACCGAAGGCTTAAAATCTACCACTATTTCTACCATAAAAAAATATTTTGATGAATTTGTTCTCCATGAAATAATTTTAAAAAACACATCACTAGAAAGCTTAATTGTGAATATCATGCTTGTTTTGTTTTTGTAAATGACATTGATATTTTGACGTTGACTGCCAGCTGTTAATATTAAATCTGCAAACGAAACGGTTTGCAAACTGTTAGTGTTGCAAACTACATTTTTATTAAAGAATTATTCTATGAAAAAACCTATTCGAGCCTTCGGCGAAATTAATACGATTTTATAAATCTTTTGAGTATGTTGATGGAAGGTTTATTGCTCTATAGTTTTTGTTTTTCTTTGTATATTTTTGGCATAAATCTAATTTATGGGCAGGAGCGCAATTTTTTTTATTAGTTTTGAAATAATTTATTTCACCTTTTTCAAACTTTGGTGAATTTTATCTCGAAAACCATACGTTAGGGACATTTTTCAATGGACTCTTCTAACGCCCAATTTCATCACAGTCCGGTAAAAGTTACCGCCCCGGTAAACTCAAAACTTGTTAGAAAATCATACCTCCATTTCCGGCCGAGTTGTGAGTTTATCGGGACGGTAACTTTTACCGAATTGTGAAGAAATTGGGCCTTAAGGGGGTAAAATACATATTTAAAATTAGGCTCCTGCCCTTAAACTAGATTTGATCCATATTGTTTTGTTTTTTGTTTTATTGACTGGAAGTTTGCTGATTTTTAATCAATTTTTGTTTTTTATATTGAATATATACAATTTTTGTTATTGTAAGCTGTGTTATGTTTATATATTTTTTTTTAATAAAAGATATATAGAGTTCTTATAAGAAATATCAAATCTGCCACTTTTTATTTCAATCTATCACACTTTTTGAGTCCGATGCATGGTGTAAGAAAACATCTTGAAATCGGTTTTTTCACCTCTCACAAAAATTTTACCCGCATCTGTCAAAAACAGCTGAAATAAATGGCTACGTTCAGCAGGTACAACCATGATTCAATCATTATAAGTAGGGTGCGGATTCTTATGCAAATGCATATTTTTTATTTTAATCTCTAAAATAAAATTAACTAAATACCTTTACGAATCATAGAATTTGCTTAAAAATGGTATTCAAATGTATTTGCATATTTTGGCATTTTCTGTTATTTTCATATTTTTCCGCATATTTTGCCTATTTTCATTATTTTTTTTAAGATGTCCCTATTTTTTCAAAGATGTAGTCCACGACTTTGATGATTCATATCCATTTTCTATTAAAACTACTAAAGTTATTAAGTACTATAAATTATTAAATTCACCTCCTTTAAAATTCAACAAGGTTATATTAACACAAACTATAGATTTCTTAGTGAATTTAGGAATTAAAATAAAAAATTTATTTAAAAATAAATTTAAATATTCAAAAAACAAAAATTAAAAAAAAGTGGTTTTTAAAAATTAATTAAATTTCATATAGTTTTGATCTCGGTGAGAATTTTGAAAGTGAATATACTTCCGGTGAATTATCTTTTTTCAAATATAGTTCAATTAAGTCTGAAGGTCACGATTTTGAGGTCAAAGGAATCAGCCAAAGTGGGTTTGACGATAAATGAGGGTAAAACAAAGTATATGCTGTCTACAAGCAAGGGAGCGCTGCGTCTAGACTCCCACGTTTCATGTGGCAGCTACAACTTTGAAGTAGTAAAGGAGTTTGTATACCTTGGCACCGCCATAAATAACAACAACGAAGTCAGCCTGGAGATAAAGCGAAGAAAAATAATTGCTAATAAGTGCTGCTACGGGCTCAGTAAGCAACTAAGTTCCAGTTCTACTCTACAAGACGCTCGTTCTACCTGTGCTGCTTTATGGCGCAGGGGCATGGTTAGTTTCGCAAACTGACGCAGCCGCTCTGGGGGTGTTCGAGAGAAAAGTTCTTCGCAAAATCTTCGGTCCTGTTCGAGTCGACGATGACTATCGCATCCGAATGAACCACGAGCTGTATGAGCTCTACGAAGAAATTGACGTAGTTCGGCGTATAACTGTGCAGCGACGATGTTGGCTGGGTCATGTCCATCGTATGGACGACGAAGCTCCAGCGAAAAAGGTGCTCAAGGCGAGGGTCGTTGGTCAACGACGACGAGAGAGACCATGCTGCCGATGGATGGACCAGGCCGAGGAAGCCCTAACCGCACTTGGTGTATCCGATTGGAGAAGGCGCGCGCAAAGCAGAGGCGCCTGGCGAGAGCTGATGAGGTCGACCGAACTTCCCGACCGAATGGCAGAACTTCTCTCTGGCATTATTAAAAATTTTTAAATTAACTAAAAATATACACTAAGTTCTGTTTTTACACGACTTTTTACACGAATTTGATTTAACACGAATTAAAAATAAATCTTTATTTTGTTTTTACACGCTTTATTTTGATTTAACACGATTGACCCAAATTCTGAAAATAACAATTTTAGTACTAACAGTTTTCACCGCTATAAAATTTTTAATTTTTATTATACTCCCGTGTTGCCGCGTGTAAACATGCATGTCAACAGTCGTCCTTATTGTATTGTATGTGTACTATATTGTTTTTTTGCATTCTTTTCTTTCTGAAATTGTTTTTTTTTGCATTCTTTTATAAGTTTATGAAATTGTTTTTTTTTTTTTCATTATTTTATAAGTTTATGAAATAAAAATATACACAAATATTAGCTATAACGCTCCAATATGAGTTTAAAAATGGTTTATTGTATTATTTCTACAGATTTGTTAAATTTGGAACCAATCTTCTACTTTTCCATAAGTGCAATGTATTTTTTCCACGATTTTTTTTTGCACGAAATCTTTGGGAACGTATCTACCGCGTAAAAACAGAACTGAGTGTATTTCCTTAATATATTCACAAATCATAAAACTTAAATTCACTACTGTATCATAGAACGAATTTATAGCGAATGACCTAATGGCGAATGGAAAACCCAAAAAGTAAAACTTCAAAACTTTTCTCATAATAAAATAATGTACTTCTCCGTTTTCTAGTGGCTACATGTGAAGCGAATGTCGAAGCGAAATATCAATATTAAAGTATGAAGGACAAAAAAAAAAAAAATAAAATAAAATTGTCTGAAAAAGAAAACAAGGCGATATTTTAATAAAATGATCACCTGTCGAATATGTTAAAATATACAAATTTTCGACAAATTGTCGAACATCGAAGCTTACGAAGTTATAACATGTCGCCACAGCTAAGTAATTAATCAAAAATACAAAGAACAATCATGGATTTTTCTTGGATATTTTTTAAGATACGGTAGCACCGTATTTTATAATTTTGACATCCCAGGTCGGTGTGGCGAATCTCCTTACCCTACCTTATTACTGTATCATGACCAGAGGCAATTTAAAATATGAAGAAATCGAGATTTGCTACGGCCAAATTACGTCGCGTTACGTGAACATAATTGGACCATAATAAAGCCTGTATGATACTTCATTAAATTGCTTATTTGTTTGTCATTAAAAATTAAGCTAGAGCAGTGCAAATAGTACGAATGCATAGATTAATTGGTGTAAATGAGTAAGCGTATAGTACGAATTGGAGAAAAAAATGTGTGACGGACTGCATTTTTAATGCATTGTTTTTGCCGTTTCTTTCAATTCGTTCGTAGTTAAGTTTCGATCAAATATTTACTGTAAACAAAACTATTTAAGAATATTGGATGCTGAATTGGAAGTGATGTGTGTAGCTAAAATTAATTTATTAAATGCAGCTGCTCTTAAAAACAGTAGAAATGAAAAAGTTACTATTATTATCCTTTTCTAACAAAATATGTCTGTCCTGCCCACGCGCCACTTGTTTCCAGATTTTAAAATTGGAAAAAATGAAGTATCATACGGGCTTAAAGCTTGATTTTTTAAGTTTCTTGAATTCAAGTAGGTTTGTGCAGTCCAGAGTCGCCAGATGAAGTTACCACCAAAATTATCTTTTTTTCACACTTAATTCTCACAAATTACCACACTCGCAAAATACCTCAAAATACCACAAAATTTCCACAAAATACTCCAATACCTCTAATTTCCTCAAATTACCACAAAATCCCTCAAATTACCAAAAAATAGTAAAATGCAGTGATTACCATAAAAATAGTTTGATTCTGACAGCATCTTAACATAATTACCAAGATTTTACCATGTTTAATAAAAAAATTTAATTTTAAAATTTATTCAGTTCTTTATTTATTAAAAATATAATAAGCATATTAGTTCAGTTCTTTTTCTTAAATATAAATTAAATAAAAATATATACACATAATTAATTAGTTAAAATTGATATGTACAAAACTTAATTAAATTACTTTTTATACAGTTCGAATTCGATAAGCTTTTAGCATAAAAAATGCTTGAAAGCATATCCGTTGAAAGCCTGTTTCTTAATTTATTTTTATTATTATTTATTTGTAAATATTCGTTCCACATTAGCTGTAGAATGAGGAAGGCAAGATATATACTAAATCAATTTTATCATTTCCGGATAAATAAAAATGTGTTCACCTTGTTTATTTAAAATGCTTTTCCAAAATTCACTAAGAGGCAAAATTAAATCAATGTCTGTTTTCGTATTTTTTTTTATTCCCTATATATGCTGTTATAATTTTCTTTAGGAATTATTTTTGGTAAAAGCTGAATTAAAGGCATTATATACATATTTTTTAAATTTGAGGGACTTCAAGAAGAAATTTCTTTCAATATATTTACATTTTCTGAGGGAAATCTCTTAAGAACTTCTTTGGAGGCTGTTCTAATGAAATTTAAACAATTATGTTTAAAATTAAAAGTTCTTTCGGAGTCGTTTATAAGCTTCAGTTCAATTTCAACAATTGGGCCCAAATCTAAATCAGAAAAATTGTCCTCTAAGCAGTTATTGTACTGAATATCTATGTAGTTTTCTGAAAATAAAATTTCTCGATCTATTGTTGTTGGTATGTTTGCAAAATTACATAAAAGGGTCTTGAATATTATCAAAAATTCTGTAAAAACTTTATGAATTTTTACTTTGGCAGACTGCATTTCAACATTTCTTTCAATAAATATTGGAAGAACGTAATCTAAGAAATTTAAATACAACTTAGTTAATGGGTTGGTGAGTTCTACACAAATGCCAGAAGCCTTTTGATTATCAGGCTCTTCCTCTAAAGAAAAAGCTTTAAGTGGTTCGTAATGTTTAATTACCCTTTCAACACTTTTATGAAGCGATAACCACCGAGTTGGTGCAGGGTGAAGAATTTTATCTTAATTAAGATTGAAGAGGTCTTGAAATGCATAAAGTTTTTGAAGTGCAGAAATAGTTTGCGACGTTCTTTAAGAAGTCCTCAAGCATATCGGGTAGTTCTTTGCAAGCATGTGATGCACACAGATGATACGAGTGGCAAACACATTTCATTGCGAACAAGTCTTTAAGAAAAAAATTAAAAATAAAAATTTACAAAATTCCAATAAGATCATATTTATATTTGTATTGTATTACGTCGGATATCTCGCTAAAGAAGAGTACACAAAGAATTATTAACTCCAAACATTACGGACGCTCCATCCGAACCATAGCCAACCATGTTATTTTTGTAGTCAATTGAATTGTTGTTGAAAAAATCTATCATTTATAAAAATATTTTAATTTAGAATATTATAAGGATTGTATGTATTCTTACCAACTATTTCTCGGTACAAATTCTGGGCTTTTCCTTCTCCTAACTCGATCAAAGTCAAATAATCGTCATGGACATCTATTGAGTCATCTACATACAGAGAAACAAGTGTCAATTGCTTCGTGAAGTCGATAGCAGTCGACTCGTCGCATATAATGTTGAACGCACTCTGTTGAAGAGTTTTTAAAACGTGCCTTTTCCGTTCTTCTCCTAGAACATTGTTTATAATACATGATGCTTTTGTTCTACCAAGTGTCGTCGCATTTTTGTTGAATTCGTTGAATCTCCAATGTAGTTGCACAAACTGTTCAAATCATCCGCAACTGATATTGCCAAATTATGGTTGACAATAAATTGTGCCATATAAAGCTATTTTTCTTCTTGGTTGCTACCATTTGGGTTGATTGTCATAGTTGTCGTCGCTTTCTGCATGCTGCGTTTTGCTTGCGTAACATGTCTATATGATAACATGTGCTTTTTCGCTTCTTCCTTTCCTGCCTGAAGACCTTTTCCTCCACATGGTCTACAAAAAAAATGACAGGGAGAGCTTGGATCCTTCTCCATCCAGACCTGAAATAACGGATCGAATAGCCGCCAGCGGTCTTAAAAGTTTTTTTTAAAACTTGAATTAAACGTTTTGAAACATATAAAGAAATTATTTATAAAGTTATAAAATTATTACTTGAGTGGTGTCGGAACCTCCAATGAAGCAGATGTTATCAACAATGTTTTCAGGGTCTAGTAATTCAACATCTTCAGATAAGCGATTCATCTTGCTCTTGGCAAGTTCTACAATTTCATCGCTGGCGTCATCAGGACAATTGGCAAATTTTTCTAAATTCTTCGGATTTAACTCTAACAGAATTTGGACTGTTTCTGTTCTTATTGACGTTGACGGACAGACACACATATTTTCTACAGCCTCACATTTCCTACATCGTACATCACCTCGTACATCGTCCTTTTTCAAATATATAATATTAGAATGCGTATTATTATCTAAACGGTGTATACTTACAATGTTTTGCAGAAAGAAGTTTGCGGCAAAGATATTTTTTTTCCAGACATTATAATTTTTAAACTCTTTTTAATAACGTAAATTTAACAACTGCTTCAAATAAAGACGATCATAAGAGTGTGATTTTTTCATGAAAATTTACTCTGTTTAATTATGAATTGTACGAAACAAAGAGAAAAACAGATATATACATACCACTACAAACAAGTGCATGCATTCACGTGCATGCAACAGGATGATGTGATTTTTTTCTGTATTGAAACATAGAAACCACTCCAAACAAGTGACTTCAGTCCTTTACACAATTCAAATAACGCATCGTTCTCGTATTTCTACCACGTGTGCTAACAATTTTGTGGTATTTTGAGGTATTGTGGTAATTTGAGGAATTTTAGGGTATTTTGAGATTTTTTTTTCCCACGCGTGGTTAATATCGCGGTGGTAAATATCGTGGTAAATATTTTTTCCCACGCAAGAGATTTTTACCACAAAATACTATGGGAATTACCACATCCCACAATGGTTGAAAAATACAATAAGTACTATTTATAGTGCTTTTCTGGCAACTTTGGTGCAGTCCTCTGGTGCATATCGCTACCTTAATATAGAAAGGCCCTAACTCAAAAGGCCCTAACTCAATAGGAGAAGGAAAAAACTTTATAAAAAATAAAGTTCTGTAGTTTCGAATTTTTTACAAACAAATTTTTTTATTAAAACCTATAAGTGATGTAGCAATGAACAATTCTTTTTACTGCAGAAATTGCAGAACTTTGTTCTTTAACAAGTTTTTTTTCCCCCCTATAATGTTAAAAAAAATTGAGTTAGGGCCTTTCTACATTAAGGTAACGATATATAAAATGTTGTATCTTCAAAAGTAAAGCTTAGATTAATTCGTTGAATAGGTAACAGAATAACCTTTTTTTTTTTTGATACGCGTAAAACTTAGTTTTGTAGGAAAGTTAAAAAAAAATAAACACTTTTTCAGGCCAATTTTCGCATCTTTGGACCGCTATAATTTATAAACCAGATGAGAGCGGGTATTCATTTTTTCAGATTTGGAATTAGAACCCTTATAGAAGATGTTCTACGATAAAAACGATCAAAAATTAATTTTAGCTAAAACTAAATTATTCCCAAGATTTATAGCCGGGTCACCTAATCACCTAAATTTAATTTTAGTTTAATTTTAACTGGTACACTAGGTCTGATTCTGTACTCACTTCAAGTAACTTGAAGCTACTCGAAAGAGTTTCTTTACACATTTTTCCAGCACGAGAGAGAAGAAAAAGCAAAATGTCTCTCACTATTACTCGAACTTTACTTGAAAAAATTCGAGCTTCAAACAGCTGATTGTTAGTGACAAAATTTAATTGTTGTGCTTTGTTGTGAAAAAAATGCATATACTTGGTTAGCAAATTAATAAAAACAACATTAAAATATGCAAAATGAACGGAAGTAACTTAATTTAAAATTAAATTAAAATTATCAAAGTAACTTAATTTACCTTTTTTTAATTATACCAAGTCATTTTCAATTTTTATTTAATTTTAATTATCAGATGTTGTGCTTGAAACTTACTTGAAGTCGTTTCCCAGTCGGAAAGTATGCGAACACTTCTCTAAAGCGATCTATCTTTTGTTATTGCCTCAAGTATTGAAAAAAGGCACTTTTACATTATACCTTAGGTGATGAACAAGGCACGGCACGGCAAATTGGAGAAAAATCTGTCTCCATATCGACATCCGTATCCTTTCTTCACTGCAAAAAGAAGGTACTCGGATTCTTGACTAATCACTTCTAACGTGCTCGAAGATGTAACGAAGGGATTAATACCCCTTACGTAGCAGTTCCATACAAAAAAATATAAGGAGTTGGAAGTGAAGAGGTATGATCGCCGAGTCTTAAAGAATGTGCCAAGAAGCATCCTTAAGACTCGGCTATCATACCTACCGAGTACCTTCTTTTGGCAATGAAGGAAGGATATGGATGTCGATATGGATATAGATTTTTTTCCAATTTTATTTTGTTTTTACTTTAGCATTTTTCGTTTTTATTTTCAACATATCGCTTTACAGCTGCCGTGTTCATCTCCTAAAGTATTAGTCCCTTTTTTCAATACTTGAGGCAATAAGAAAAGATAGATCTCTTTAGAGAGGTGCTCGCCTACTTTCCGACTGGGCTATTACTTACTCTCTATTACTCGAACTTTACTTTAAGTGAGTACGGAAACAGACCTGCTAACAATCAATAAAAATTATTTACATATTTGTCTTACTTTGGTGAATATTCGATTTCGCCTCGGCAATCGCGAGTCAATTCGAATTCTTGGTCGGCCTTTGTGTTAGCATCATCGAATGTCATCTTTGGGCGGTTCTTGAATCTGCGAATTGTGCATAAAATATAAAACAATCAAATTATATTGAAGTTGTTATGGTATATATAAAAATTATCACCTACAGTCTCATTTTATTTGGATGTGAGTTGTCGTTGGCTCCTGCTATAATAATACCCTTTAGTTTGATGTTGCCAGTAAAAGGAATATTAAAAAGAAGTTCTTCGTCGGCATCGCTTTGGACAAACTGACAGCGATTATTTCTTTCAGACTAGTTTCAAAAGCATAAAATTTAAAATAATCTAAAGATTGTTACCTTTGTCACGTCTAGACGTTGTTCATATGGCTTGAAGACCTTTTTCCCAGTTCCATCAGATTCTTCATTGAGACACTCTAGGTTCTCCATGTCTATCTTCTGATATAAACTGTACTGAATTCCCATTTCTAGTGCATTGTCTACATCCGTAGCTTCATGACCACAATTATGGTCATGATTATGCGAGTGACCATGAGGCATTTTCTAAAAAGTGGAGTTCTTACGGAAAATAAAAAAATTGCATATCAGTGCACCAACTTTTTATTTAATTTATATTTCTTTTATGAACTGTCAAAAGGAAGGTGGCAGGGTGATGGAGAAATATTAATAACAGGCTGATTGTAAATATTTTATTTCAGTTTTTACAAATAGTGACGAGCATGATGCAATTAACAAGGTGGTACACAGTTATTTTGGCGAACATTGTTATCAAAAAAGGTACAAAGTATTGCCGATTGTGTGAATGTGGTCTGCTGTCACTACTACCTTGTTAGTTGCTTCATGGTGTCGAGTACGAATGAATAAAATAAAATTTATAACATCTAACATACATTAGCTGCCGTATTCCCGTGGTCGTTGATCTAGAGAGTGGCTCTATTTTATTCGCAATGCAAAAACAAATATTAGAACCAGCTCTTTTCCTGGCTGTATTTCTGATCTTAAAATACTGCCAAGTTTAAAGCACTTTTTTCAAAACGAACATAGTTGGCAAATCTGAATTACTCTTATTCAAGTTTTCGTCTCACTTGCGTTCCTATTTGGCACTTCATCGCCAATGATGCCAAATTGTAATAAAATTTAACTAAAACTGTTCCACTGAGATTTGATCTGATCCATTGCCACGGGAATGCAGCTATTAAGTTATTGGGACGACGTAATAAAAACTGAGTGCGAGAGTGAATTGGAGTGGAGTGCTTGAGTGTGCGGTGTTAGTTAAGTGGAGTTTAAAATACGCATTAAAAAAACTTCACTCCACTCTGAGGGCAAAAAAAAAAACCATAGTTTGAGTGCTTACAGCTGTCAGACAGCGACGTTTGCTTTATTATTAAATAGTTTTTCTGAAAATGATTTACAAAGATATGAAATTTAATAGATGAAATTTAATAAAGTGTGCGTGATTTTTTCACCTCAATAAATGATTTCGCTACGCTTGTCACCATTTACTTTTCTTCTGTTCGCCTTTATCAAAATTTTTTGAAAAGCAATATTTGTAAACGTTAAGGCCCGACGTTAAGACGAAACGAGACGATTGCAACTTGCCGAACGTCAGACGAGTTGAGACGCTAGCAGTTCGGTTCTTACGGAACAAAACGTATGGACAAGCTGTTTCGTTCAGCTTCGTTAAATTACGTTTGTTCATTTTGGGCAGCAACATTGAATTGCATTAAAGCGAACATTTTCGTCTCTACTCGTTACGAAGCAACACGTCTATTTTGGTTGGGCCGTTACGCTCACCTTGTTTAATTATACCATGATTAAATTGAAATGTAAATTGTTAAGTTTTCGTTCATGTATTTTTCTTCAATGTAGTACTCGATGAAAATACAGCGCTTGAACTGGGTGAAACTCATGATGAAGAAATGATTAGAGATGCTGAAGATGTCAAATCAAAATGAAGACGTGCTTTTTCCAGAATGTTTGGAAAAATATGGAAAGATTTTGCTTCAAAAAACCCAAACACCAGCTGCTAAAATAAAGAAGAAAGAAGCCGTTCAAGACATGATTAGCATTTATCGGAACGTGGAAACGATTATACAGAAATACCTTTTTGATTTATACATTTTAACTGCGCGTTTTCCATCTTCATCTTCTTCATCGGAATCAAATAAAAAATTCAATAAATTGGCTATTTCATTTCTTGAAAACCGAAACACTTCAGTATATGAATGAAACCAAATGAAATTTGAACTGCACGATAGCAAATATATGACTCATATGACATTTGTTCAGCTTGAGTAAGGCAGAGGCAGCAAAATAGCACACTTAACTTTCTAAGAGTAATCTCAGTTTTTATTAATAGAAATAAACAAAAACTGATGGCGTTTTCTTTTCTCGAAAAAATTCTGCATATTTTCTGTCTTCTTTGAGAATTTTGCACTTTTTGTGTTCTTTTCTCAAAAATTTTTGACCTCTAAAATTAGATCGTGTTCTTTCTCGAAAACTTTGACCTGAGAAGTATAAAAAATGCAGAAATTTGCACTCTCAAGATCGACTTTTTCAGAGATCTCTCCTCAAATGCTACCAACTGAAGAAACAAAAAAGTGACATGTTTAGAAAATATTGAACATTGTATTCACATTTTATTAGAGTGAGCTTCTTCTTTACAAATTATAAATATTTATTATAATTAAACATAAAATAACGCTAACGAAAAACTTTTTTAAAAAATAAACCGACTACAAAATCACTACAAAGTAAAAAATAATTTTAAAATAACTTTTCCTTTTAATTTCTTGGTCATATTTGATAATTTATTTGAACATATTATTACATTTCAAAACTTATTATTTTATTTTTTCTAATATGTTTTATTATCATAAATATACTGTCTTTATGAATACAAAAGCTTTTAAGGTCGGCGCTAATATAATCAGACTTTGTATTCATAGAGAAATTAATATATTTATGATAAAAAACATATTAGAAAAAATAAAATAATACGTTTTCCAATGCAATTATATTGATTTAAGTATAATGGGCACACTAAGAGATAAGCTCTTTTATAGTACAGCTTATACATTGATCTTTACAACAACTCAAATATAAAAGAATATATAACATCAGCTTAATCTAAATTTATAAAAAAATTAAAAAATTTATTAAAAGGAGAAAAAATTTTAAGAAATTTAACTTAAACAGAATTAAATATGTTTAAATTTATGGTAAAGAGAGTAGAAGAATAAGAGATAGAGGAGAAAACTATAGAGTAGAGAAATAAGATAGAATAGATTGCCTAAATGGTCCTCTCCTTATGATTTCCCTAATCCTTCGTGGCAGAGCATTCCACAACCTAATGGCATTGATGAAAAAAAGGTGAGAAGATATTAACGAGCTAAGCCTCGGAACTTCTTCTTCTTCTGCTTTAGATCAATTAAACTTATATTTAGCTCAAAGAGTAACATTTTGTTTATATTTGACTGATCACCGGTTGCCCGGATAGATCTACTTTTACATATAGTTAATTAGTTATAGATTATGAACGAAGTTGCAATTAGGGGATGCAGTGCAACCCTTCATGCAATGAAGTACAGGACCACAAAACTGCTTCTTCTGGACATACAAAATTGGACTTTATCATACAGATAACCTGGTGTTTTGTCATTAATTAACTTATGTTGTTAATTGTTATGGTGTTTTCTCATTAATTAACTTATGTAGATACATACAATTTCTAGCATTAAGATAAGCTGTCAAGCCACATCCACACATCATTTACGGAGGCCATAGACATAGCGCGTGGCATAATTAAATGCAAGTTGTATCTTTAGCATGGACGAAGAGTCCAGTTTACTATATACGACGTCAGAGTACGTTATCACAGGTAAAATTAGTTGTATTACCAACTTACGCTTGATGTTTACTGGAGTCACATTTGCAGATATTCTTAAGTTGCGCAAGATATAATAAACTTTTTTTACAATACCATTGTGACTATGGTCGACACAGGAAAGCGAAGAATTAACATAGCAGCCAAGATTTACAATTTTCGACACAACAGTTAGCTTATTTGGACCAATAAACAAATCAGGGACATCATTAACACGTGTTGTAACTCTGCAAATGGGAAGCACATACGATTTAGACGAATTAAGTATAAGATCATTGTTATCGGCCCACACATTGATGCAGCAGAGGTTCTCATTTATTCTGCAAGATAGGTCATCAATAAGCCCAGTACGTCTAGATAAATACAACTCAACGTCATCAGCATAAGCGTGAATAGATGCATGTTTGCAAACAGAAAAAAATGTCATTGATGAACATTGAAAATAGGAGGGGGCCAAGTATGGACTCTTGTGGAACACCACTTAATACAGATTTATACCCAGATGACAATTGACTAACTTTAACTTTTTGATATCCATTACACAAATAACTGGACATAAGATTAACAGCACTGTCACAGAACCCAAACAAATAATTAAGCTTACTACATAAGGTTGATGGTTAACGTTATCAAAAGCTTTGGAAAAATCTAGCAAACACAGAAGCGTCATAGAACCAGCATCATATTCCGGCCGTATATCGTCGATGACCTTAAACATAGCAGAGAAACACCCATGTCCTGACCTAAAAATATGTTTAAATAAATTATCAAATATGACCAAGAAATTAAAAGGAAAAGTTATTTTAAAATTATTTTTACTTTGTAGTGATTTTGTAGTCGGGGGTTTTTTTTAAAAGCTTTAATATCTTCCTTTTTAGAGAAAATGATAAATTTTCGAAAAAAGTGTATAAACTACATAAATACAATTGTTCTTCAAAATTTGTTCTATTAAATTCTGAAAGTTTGTTGGTTATTTCAAACATCTGTCTCTTAAATTTAAAATAGATGTCACGTGTTTTGATATAATTATACCCATTCCTGTAACGAGTTTTATTACCCTAGTGTCAATATTATTCGAGACATAGTGTTTTTCTAATATTGTCACGCCCCTTTGTTTAATAGGCACCACTATCTTGAGCGTTATTTGTAATAATTGTGCCTTCCCATGTACTTCATTTCAGTACACTAACGTCAATATTACCTGAGATAGTGTTTATCTAGTATTGCCATGCCCATTTGTCGAATAACGCCTACTTTATTGACCGTAATTTTTTATAGTTCTGCCTACCCCTGTACTACAATAAATTTCAGTGCCCTAGTGTCAATATTATTCACTGTTACACTGAAACACTGTTTTTCTAATATTGCCACTCTCAGTAGTCGAATACCGCCCACTTTCTTGACCGTAATTTGTACTATTAAGGCCTACCTCTATACTAAATTGCAGTACCATCCAGGCGCTTCTGCTATGAGCGCGTCTTCTCCAATCGGATAGACCAAGTGCGGTTAGGGCTTCCTCGGCCTGGTCTATCGGAGGCATTGTCCGCGTCGTCATCGTTGACCAGCGACCCTCGCCTCGAGCACCTTTTTCGCTGGAGCTTCGTCGTCCATACGATGGACATGACCCAGCCAGCGTAGTCGCTGCACAGTTATACGCCGAACTACGTCAATGTCTTCGTAGAGCTCAAACAGCTCGTGGGTCATTCGGATGCGATAGTCATCGCAGACTCGAACAGGACCGAAGATTTTGAAGAACTTTTTTCTCGAATACCCCCAGAGCAGCTGCGTCAGCTTGCGAAACTACCCAAGCTTCAGCGCCATAAAGCAGCACAGGTCTTTTAGAGTGTTAGTTTTGTCGATCGAGAGAGGGCTCTGGAACTTAGTTGCTTACTGAGCTCGTAGTAGCACCTATTAGCAATTATTGTTCTTCGCTTTATCTCCAGGCTGATTTCGTTGTTGTTATTAATGGCGGTGCCAAAGTATACAAACTCCTTGACTACCTTAAAGTTATAGCTGCCGGATGAAACGTGGGAGTCTAGACGCCGCGCTCCCTTGTTCGTAGACAGCATATACCTTATTTTACCCTCATTTATCGTCAAACCCACTTTGGCTGTTTCCTTTACGATAGCGGTGAAAGCAGCGGTAACTTCTCTCTTGGTCTTGGCCGACAATATCAATATTATCAGCGTACGCTAGGAGCTGGACACCTTTGTAGGAAATGGTGCCATTACGATGCACACCGGCCTTTCGTACGATCCCCTCCATGATGATGTTGAAAAGATCTCAAGACAGTGGATCGCCTTGCCTTAAACCTCTTTCGGTATTGAAGGTTTCGGAGAGGTCATTTCCTACCTTGACGGAGCTGCATGTGTTGCTCAACGTCATTCTGCAAAGTCTTACTAGCTTTGCAGGTATACCGAACTCAGACAGTGTTTCGTATAGGCAATCCATTCTCGGACTATCGAACGCAGCTTCAAAATCGACAAAGAGATGATGTGTGTCAATTTGATTTTCGTGGGTTTTTTCCAGGATTTGTTGTAGCGTGAAAATCTGGTCTATGGTGGACGTTCCAGGTCGAAAGCCGAACTGATAAGGTCCAATCAGTGTATTTGTAATCGGCTTTAATCTTTCACACAGTACGCTTGAGAGAACCTTATATGCGATGGAAATAAGACTGATACCTCGACAGCTGGCGCAGATTGTTGGGTCTCCTTTCTTAAGTATTAAAATTTACTATTCTGAATTCAATACGACTACTCAGCATTCCAATGGCGATTTTCAAATTCAATTTCACTATTTTCAATTGAATTTTCCGCTTCCTGAATTCAATCTGAAAGTCATGCTCATAAAGTGCGATTTTCTAGGGCAATAATTCAAATATTATGAAATTAAATGGAATGGAATTAAAAGACATTATATTGTATTAATTGAATTATAGATAACCAAAATGGCGAGCCTTAATTTTAAAGGTGTTATGGTTATAAAATTTGTTTGTTTTATTTAAAATTTTTATTTGGTTTTATTGGTTGAACAAAATATTCGAAAAAATTCTTAAGATCTTAATATTTTTTATATGCTTAAAACTTAAAATAGTTTATTTAAAAGAAAATAACATGAAGTCATTACTTTGTTATTTAAAAGAAAAACTAGGATAAATTCAAGTTATAACGATAATATTTTTAACCCTACATAACGTCAATATGTATTGATGACAATATTTAATCAGATTAGAGCTTGCTGTTAGATATGTAACTTTATTTTTGCAATCTCTATTATTATCGTTTCTTTAAATATTCTTCAAAGAATTAAAAGCTCGCGTATCTATAGATATATTATTTATACCGCACTATTTTTCTATTATAATCCTAAAAGTACTTTAAAGTAAATGTTTTTATTTTATGCCCTATATTATTCAAATTATGTGTGTAGATAGTATACGTTATGTTACGTTAAATATTTATCTTTTTAAAATTTAGCACTCGATATTCTTTAATTTTTACTCTCCCCAAAAAAATCAAAGATTGTGAATGTATAGTTAATAAATAATAATATCAAAGTAAATTCCAAAAAAGTGACTGTACATAATTCTTAGCTTCCTCTCTCAGCAAATTGTCTTTAAAGTATCATTAACTCCCTTTCCCTGATTACTTCG
Organism: Coremacera marginata; assembly: GCA_914767935.1. Taxonomy (NCBI): domain Eukaryota; kingdom Metazoa; phylum Arthropoda; class Insecta; order Diptera; family Sciomyzidae; genus Coremacera; species Coremacera marginata. The sequence continues at coordinate 65,287,459 of OU612045.1, forward strand.
GCAATTCGTAATTGAATCGCATCGGAAGTGCTTTCGGTGTTATGATCTCGTCTTCCATTTCTTCATCGTGCATAGCGAACTCGCCGCCACTACTAACTTCGGTATAGAACTCATTTGGTACAATCTCCACATCTGTGGGAGTTGCCACTGTTGAAGTTCGATATGCACCACCAGAAGAATCAATAAAACTACCACCAGGAGCCTTCGGAATTCGCATTATATCGGAATACAGAACATCATCGATGTAGAACATAGTTCCCAAGTTATAGACAAAAACTTCGCTCTCGGTAATGTGTGCATTATTAACGGATACAATACTGCCTGGGGAACGAGAAATCTTTATATGACCACCGCCAATCGTTTCGAAGACTTCGTTATCTTTAAAGTCGCGATCATAGAGACGGCCACGAACAAAGTGATTAAGTAGCATTTTAATGCCACGAGGAGAGGCCTAAAAGAAGGTAATTTGTATATATGACATACGAAAAAGCTGTTATAAATATACAAACATAAAGACTTACCAATAAATCATCCGAAATTCGATCAAAACCAATGCGTTCAAAAGCCTTGTCCTCTGGGACGAAGAAAGTGTAATTAGCGCCAGATACATGCGGGGCGATTTCGGCATTATTCAGATACCTTACGTAGAGAAGATTACAGATATTTAAGGACTTATACATATACTGAATTCATACCTCGTTATTTGTGTGAATCGTGGATCTTTTTCTAATGCCAGAAAAGAATGAGATAGAAATTGGGCTCCAAACCAAGGAAAAGCAAGCAGCGGTGGGGTTTCCTTATCCTTGTGCATCTATGTTGGAAAATGTATAGAAATATTTTCAGTTTTCTGTCTATATAAATAAAGGGTTAAACATTTTGTCTTTTCGAAAAACTTTAAATACTTAAAAAATTTATCAAGGCACGCAGTTTAATCGCTAAATAGTTAAAAATTCGCTTAATAACGACGAAAGTTTAGTGATTGTAGTAAAGGGTGTCCCAAAAGTCCCTGACATTTTAATTTTCAAATAAAACGCATTGTTTTGTTGAAATGGCTGAGCATTTTAATTAAATTACAAAGCAAAGGCATGGAGGTTATAGATGAAATATAATATCGCTGAAATGGCCACCTCAATCTTGCTTGCGGGTTCTTTTAATGGAATTTTGCATGATATTCTGGCATAATTCTGAATCAATTGCTGCAATGGCCAATTGGATTTCCTTTTTCAGCTTTGACATTGCCCGGGCTTATTGGCAAAGACCATCTCTTTGAGGAAACTCCAAAGGAATAAGTCCAACGGTCTCAAATCGCATGATTTCGATGGTCAACTGGCATCACCTTGGCGCGAGAAAATATTCCCTTCAATATTGTCAATAAGTCGTTGGCTGTGGGACAAGTGGCACTGCCCTGTTGAAACCACATGTCATTAAGATCCAAATCAGCAATTTCAGGTCAAAAGAAGTTGGTCAGCATGTCGCGATATTGGGCACCATTTACAGAAACTGCGGTTCCAGTTGCATTTTCGATGAAGAATGACCCGATGACACCGCCAGCCCAAAATCCACATGAAACAGTGCATCATTGTGGGTGCATGAGAAGCGTTTGAAGCGCTTTTGGATTCTCAGTGCCCCAAATGTGGCAGTACTGCTTGTTGAGTTGATATTGAAATCAAAATGGGCTTCGTCACTGAAAATGATTTTCTTGGTAAAATCGTGATCAACTTGATAATGTTCCAATACCTAAACGATCGACGTTGGCAAGGTCTGCCGGCTTAAGTTCTTGGGCCAACTAAACATTGTAAGCGTGCAGATGCAGATCTTTTGCTTAAATACGCTGCAGCGAGCACCTGCTAACGCCGAATTCCTGACCACGATGACGAATCGACGTTGTTTCGTGTTTTCCATGACTATGTTTTCGTCCATACGTTCGGAAAGGGGACGCCCACTCCTTTTTGCGTCCACAACAGAGCCAGGGGACTCACATTTATTATTTAATTTTACCACAGTGTGCGCTATGATAACCGAAAAGTGTGCCAACCGTTTTCGCAAAATTTTCATTATTTTTTTAGTGAATTTTCACAATTTGCACGCTTTACTCGACCTCCATGCTTTCTGTTATAGATTTCATCTGTTTTAGTTGACAGCAATCATAGATTTACTGCTTAATTTTGTATATCGAAAACGTTAACCAACGACAAGTAAGATACGAGAAGCAATACTTTTTTATATACAAAGTTCTACTGCTTCTCGTGTTTTGCTTGTCGTTGGTTTTGCGTTTTCGATATACAAAATGAGGCGGTTAGTACTCTACGTTTGTCACAAAAAAGTAGTGCCCGAAACAAAATCTCAGTTACTTTTGGGACACCCCTTATTAGTTTTATGCCCACAAAAGCAAAATAAGACACTGCATAAATAAAAAAGTATTCAATTTTTTCTTATACACACTACTTTGAATAATACTTTGAAGAATACTTTAACTTGTAAACGTTGCGTTAAATGTTGCGTAAAACGCCAACATAATCAAAAAATTCGAATGTTCAAGCGATGACATAAAATGCACAAACAATATGGCATACTTTTTCAACTGTATCACGTTGTTATTGAATAAATCAATGCATAATTTCAGGCAGAAAGTTTAATATGGCTATTAGCCAATAGATGGCGCCATGATAATCACAAAGTCTTAGGCATTGCATAGGAAACAAACTTTCTCTATGGGAAATTGGTTTTGCTTTTTTAAAAAAGTGCACTATATCTAAGAAAAAATAAAACCTAATTGCACATCTACAGAGCAAGACCTTTCCATTGCTACTCTATTTATGAAAATCGAGTCTCAGGTATAGATTTGATAGTCATCACAAAAAATGCGCTCGCGTAATAATTATATACAGATAGATATTTGCGCTTAAAGTCTTTAAACAATGAATGCACAGTAGAGTGGTTCGCCTCCATACAAACTGACCTCGAGTGGATTCCGAAAACATAAAAACGAATTTTTTTCGGACCACCGGAAAAACATTCAAAATGGTCTTTTTTCTATAAATTAAGCATAACATATCCGTTCTTAAAAAAATAATGTGTCGCTAAAAAGGGCTTTAGAGTACTACATTTTCTCTTCAAAGCATTTATACTTCCAAAGTCATATATGAATAGTAAGCCCGACTTACCCCCCTAAAATTGTTGTTTTCTCATCAAATTAAAGTCCTAAAAATTAGTTTACATTTTTAGTAAGTTAAGTTGTAAGTAAGTTAAGTTATAAAAAAATATCATTTCGGCTGTTTTTTCGGTGGTCCAAAAAATTTTTTTTTTTAAAATCCACTCAGCTTTGAAATAGGTTGTGGTTTTTTCAAACTTTTTTTTTTGACCCACTCTAATATAGGTGCAGTCAGGGACTAAATTTTAAACACACCTCCTAAAAAAAAGAAGTTGCTTTTATCAATAATAAACCATTTTAACTAAAATGTAACTCAAATGTAACTAACTCAAAAGTAATAACGGAAATCAAAAAAATTCAATTTGTCGCATACCCAGCGGCAAATTTACGGAGTACTCCAATATTTCATATATGAAAGGCAGTACACTTGTGTTAAGTTATTCATATATGAATTTGTGCGTGAAGTTGTATATGGGAAAAGGAAGCTTGACTACTTGTTTGCATACTCTGTAATCAAAAATGTAGTCTGTATGCCTACGGGCAGTACATTTGTGTTGTGCCATTTATGTATGAATTTGTATATGACGTCGTATTTGGTTGATTTTTGCTATTTTCCTTTTTGTTCTCGTTGTTCACTTCTTAGCTTGGGACATTCTTCAAATTCTTTAAATATTTTTCAGTGGTTTTTGGTCATGTAAGCTTCAGTTGCAAATCGAAGCGGGAATAAGAAGGTTAATCACTTTAAAACGGTTTAAAGTAATTAAAAAATAACAAAATAAAATGATTTATTTAAAAAAAATTTTAAATTATAAAGTGATTATGGCACTCTGATGGCGCAGAGAAAGAAATTTGCGCCGATTAATAAAAAAAGAAAAAAAAACAGTTTATGGCAAACAAAAAATATTGTGGTGGCTGATGAAATACATGACGACAATACGCAAGAAACCGACAATACGAAGAAAATAAAGCCGATTTGCTTACTATTCCTACACTTTCGAAGCGAGGTTGTAGGAAGCTCGACTACTTTGTAGCACAATTTGTAATTAGATAATAAGCCGGTTTCCCTACAAATCTCACACTTTTAAAGTGTGGTTGTAGGAAGCTTGACTACTCCTTGGCATATTTTGTAATCGAAGATGTAGCCCGTCTGCCAACAAAGCGGCCATTGTCTTCTAAAAGTAAGCTCAAAGTGGATACGAACATGTGTTCATTACCGCCTACAAGTGTATTGCCTTTCATCGATGAAGTGTATTTGTAAATGTAAGTGCCCATTTGCCGCTGGGTAGATATCAGCCAATTCATCAAAAAACGTAAAAAATCGCACCACACTGTCAAGGAAGGCACACACATCAAGGAACTATTTCCCTTGCTGAATATAATTAAATTGAAAAAGGAATACTTAAATAATATTTTGTTGACCTTCCCCGAGCTTCAATGACTGCCTTTAAACACAGTGGCATAGATAGAACCAAATTTACTATATCGGATGGTGTGATTTCATTGATTTGCTCTTTGATCACTGATCAATTTTACGTTACAATAGTTCCCAAATGTGTTCAATTGGGCTTAAGTCCGCTGATTGGGGAGGGAGAACTACAAAGCTGACGGGTATGCTTGGGGTCATTATCCTGTTGAAATATCCAATGTCTCCCTAGACAAAAGCTATCTACATAAGGCTGCAAATGTTTTTTCAATATACTCTTATACACTTGTCGGTTCATAATATCATTGATAAAGGCTAATTGCGTCACACCAGCTGCTCCAATCGCATCCCAAGCCACTATTTACACTAACGCCACCTTAGGGAATTTCAAATTTTCCGATTTTCCACAGAAGCTCCTAAATTTTCCGGCTAATTTTATTTTTTTTGGATTCCTCATAATTTTTGCTTTAAGAATCAGCAATAAAAAAATGGGCCCCGACTCCTTGTTTGGACAGGAGAAGAGCATTTAAGAGACCACCTTGTTCTCATTGTTTTTATATTTTTTATAATTGAATTATTTTTAATTATTTAACATTATTTTATTTTATTATTAAAAATACATTTTAAAAATTATTTTACAGTTAAAAATACATTTATGAAGAAAAAATCTTTCTTATTTTGCTGCTTATACTTAATTACAATATTTATTAAAAATTTCAATTGTCTTGGCATCATTATAAAATTAAAGTAACTTTAAATTTACGTATAGCACGTCGGCAGACGAAGAGTACCGCTTTACATTAATTGACATATCAGAAATAGTTGGTATGAAGCAATGAAACTTTTGCGTTCCAGTTATAGTTTTGACATTATTATATCTGTTTTGAATTCGTCGCTCCATGGCATCGTGTTCTTTTTGAGTGCATAAAACTGTGTTAATGGCAATTTCCTTGCTTTGAATCCACGAAAACAAATGTTGTACATTTAAGATCTGGTCAGTATATGGCCTTTGCAAACTTGCCTTAGTCGCCATGCGTTTTAGGGTTCCCCCTAACGCATCGCATGGGCCCTTACCGTGGGACGTCGCAAAAAAGTGCCACTCGACCTTGCAGTTTTGTTCTTCTTCAATTATGCAAAGATTGTAAAAATTTTTTTTATTCTTGTACTGAGAAGCCGCGCCGTCTGAGAAAAACGTTACTTTGTCGATTGCATCGAATTTTGATCTTAAGAATTCAAACAGTTTCATTTGAAATAAATAAACGGACACATAATTATGAGCTAAACTCTCCGCGACAACAACAAGGCTTACGGTCTGTAGTTCGTTACCTTCGTTTTTGAAATAAATGCAAAAAGGATGCACCGTGCACTGGTCGTTTGCCCAGTGATAAGCCTGAATTTCATCCTGAACGAGAAAAGTGTAATTCTCGGAAAAGTCGCTTATCACAATGAATTCATTTTGGGCTAATTTCTCCTTACTTTCCTTTAGAAATTTCGATTGCATCTCGGATATGAAATGGTGCGCCTTCAGTTCATTCAACTTGAATCCGAATTCCTCGATGAATTCCGGAATCTGCTTTACCACGGTCTCAAGGGAACATCTGCCGCTGCTAATTATCCACTGTTTGAAATGCACCTCCTGAATTAACAGCTGTTCAAACTTTTCCGCCAAATATTGCTCTAGCTCGTCAATCTTCGGACAATTGTCGCATTTGGACAGATGACAATTTTCCGTGGGGTATGCGCACAACGACTTCGACAGGAGGTCCCTATATGTTTCAATTTCACCGTGAAATACTTTCAATTTCTTGCATGGAAAGAACATTAGTTTGATGTTTTGATGAAACATGCAAACGCAGACTGAATACGTTCCGTGCCTGTCTAATGCCAGCACGCATTCTTTTGGTCGTAGGATGGCAAACTTAGAAAATCCCACTTTTTCTGCTGGGTATTTCTCTTTGAACTGATGGTATGCTTCGGATAGATTACATAATAATAATCTGCGCTGCTTGTGTACTTTTTCTCCATCTTCACGTGTGATAACATAGTCACGTGTACCTGGGCAGGCGCGGCTGTTGTCATCATTGCAGTAAAAATCTTGAATCAATTTCACCGTTGCTTCGCTGAGGGTCCTTGAGCCAAATTTCTTGGTGGGAGTCGCCAATATGCCCTTCTGTCGAACTAATTCTTTGCTTCTTCTCGCGATGTAAAAAGATGTTTGAAACTGTTCAGAAATCTTGCGTATAGACCATGATTGAGGCAGCACAGATAAAATGCGATATTTCTCTGGAAAAGTGGTCGCTAAATTGAATTTTCTTTTCAACTGCTCAATCATTTGTTTGCCGTCATCAACGTCATCTGCTTGACTGCATTCGTTATCAGAGCCTTCATCAAATATTGTCGCGATTGCACTCATAACCTTGCCTTTTTTTCTTTCCTGTATTTTTCACTTCGCAACTTTCTTTTTCTAATAGGCGTTTCACCTAAAGTGGTAATAGCCTCATTCAAAGGACTCAAAGACATATTGACCATCGGAATGTCTGCCTCACTATCAGATGAAACATTTTGTTCAATTGTCATTACACTCTCGGATTGTGGTTGCATTTGTTTCAATGCATTTGCTTGTTGAGACAAATCGATTTTACACTTGGGGCAAATGAATTCTGCTTCTTCACCGTATTGTATATTTAATTCATTCATGTATCGCTTCGAAACACCAGTTAATTTCAATACTTTTATCTTTTTCGAACGATGTCCACTCTTGTTAAACGGATTGCAGCAAAATTTATTCATTTTACTTTAAATTGTCTTTACAGCTTCACTCTTTACTTTCCAAAAAAAACACTTTAACACTTTCACGTTTAGTATTCAACTGAAATTTGACTCAGAGTGTGTGAAGTATTTATATTTATTTTTTGGTAAAAAATAGGTAAAAAAAAATAAGCGATATTTGCTTTTCTTTAATAGGAAAATTTGCGTGAACTACTGGTCATAAAATGTTTTTTAAAGAGGGACTTAATTGGTTACTGCCAATAAGCCGACCACAGGTCATAAAATGTTTTGTAAATTTTTTAAATTACCAGGTAATAAATATTTCGCCATATTTATGGAAAATCCGTGTTTTATGACTTGTTTCTGCACGTGTCATTTTAGGCGAAATATTTATTACCTGGTAGTTTAAAAAATTTACAAAACATTTTATGACCTGTAGCCTCAGTCGGGTTTGGTGTGCCATTACATGCCACTGCTGCTATTATCCATGGATTTATGGCCGATCTTGTGAAGGCAGGCAGACCATATTCACTACACACTCAACTTGGGGCTCTTAAAAAAAAATTGATTTTTTCTTCATAAATGTATTTTTAACTGTAAAATAATGTTTAAAATGTATTTTTAATAATAAAATAAAATATTGTTAAATAATTAAATATAATTTAATTATAAAAAATATAAAAACAATGAGAACAAGGTGGTCTCTTAAATGCTCTTCTCCTGTCCAAACAAGGAGTCGGGGCCCATTTTTTTATTGCTGATTCTTAAAGCAAAAATTATGAGGAATCCAAAAAAAATTAATTATTAAATCAGCCGGAAAATTTAGGAGCTTCTGTGGAAAATCGGAAAATTTAATTTTCATGGGAAAAAATGTAAATTTCTGAGAAAAATTAGGAAAATTTTATTTTTCAATTAATGCCTGATTCAATACCTTCGAGCTATCACTCGTTGCGATCGCTTTAATAGTTTTTTTTTAAAACAACTTTCAATGAGGTCCCTTATGAAGAATTCTTCAATTTTGTCACATGACAGTGGTATACACCACCACTAAACCAGTCACTATAAAAAAAACAAAAAAATATGTAGGTACATTATTTTTTGCTGGGCAATCGATTGAGACTATTTATTTTAAAATCGGAGAGGGGTCGTCCAAAAGGTGATCGCTTTCATTTGGAATTGCTCTACGTTTTAAAATTAAAAAATTTTTTTTTCGGGACAACCTTGGAGCCAGCAGAATAGAATGACCGCAGTGCGAAAAAAGGTCTTTCACAGCAATTGTTTTAAAAAAAAAACATTTTTTTTAAAACATATATGTATATTACCAAATTTGAAAATTTTAAAACTCCAAACAAATTTCTTCTAATAAAAACCATCACCTCAATATCACTATTTTTACTCTCCTCTAAATGTATTGCTGCACTTAATTAATGTTATTTTTGGTTTCATTTTACAGTCTTTCTATAAATATATATTGCTCTTGGCTTAAATACATACAAATCATACCTGATGTAATTTGGATACTACGGATTCGGAAACGAATAAAACTTCGGATATGATAAAAACTTGATTTCCATTCGACAGAGAATAATCAGACATAATCGACACATTGTTAACAGATGGCGTTGCTGCGAAAAAAAAAAACAAGCGTTAATAATCATTCCTTCACTTGCATCTAAGAATAACTTACGATGTCCTCGGAAAACGACATTTTCACCACCCATTGTTCGTACAACCATCTGATCCATGCTTCTTACATCGGACATCCGCACAGGTCGTGTGGTGGGTAGAAAATGATTACGCAAAACGCTTTCGGTAAACTCGTGGACACTGAATGGGTAGAAGCCCCAGTCGATGGGATGCCACCGTTGGAATGCATTGTCGGCAGGAATGAGCACCGTGTATGTGCCTTCGTCCATTATCTGGGTGAGATTGCTTTTGGTTAGGAAATGTTGGAAAACTTTTGTGCCAGTCTTCATGCTAGTTAAAAACGACATCAAAGGACTAGATCTGGACTCCTTGGGCATAGGATCATTTTTCGTATGGGTGGTTATGTTACGCATTTCAAGTGGTTGTGGCTCATTGTAACGGCTATAAAGTAAACAAAAGTGCAATTTTAATGTTAGCAACATCCATGCGAGTAAATACATATCTTTTAACAATGTATACACATACTTTCAACTGACCTACTTGTCAGCACCTTACCTATTGGTTTCCTGAATGTTTCGCTTCGAGAATGGCGACTTCCGATCACCCAAATATCCATCGATAGCAATGGCAATTAAACTGTCGCTGATTCGTGTTTTGTGAAGAATTTGAAAGCCATTTAGCAGCCATTGATTGCTGTGAGATTTCTCCAACTTGCGAAATATTATTTTGTGACCATTCCCATTCCCATATTGCTCCTCATCGATGTAGGTATCGAATGCTTTGCCTGGCACTAAGTGCTCCAACATGAATTCCTTGAGTCTTGGCTTTTCAATTGTTCGCACATCGATTTTCGGTATAATTAATGTGAAGGGTATTTCTGAAAAGTAAATTGCTGAATTACAACTTGTTTTTAGCACTATTTAAGAGTGGTTTTCATAAAGACAATTCTCTTTAAGCTAACGGATAATATTAAATTAATGTAATGATGGAATTGTTATATCTGTGTGTGTAACGTATATTCTTTTAAAAATATGTTATAATTTGATTTTGAAACACTTTTCAAAAAGAGCACAAATTTTTAGCCGCGAGACCATCTTAGCTCGCGGCTGGTGTTGCATTTGAATTGATGCTCAATCTTATTCAGTCGGTGATAACTTCTACCGTTTACTCCCGTTATCAATTTTGAAACTAAAGCTTTCATCAGTGTTTAGTTATTAAGTTATAATTATGGAAAATGTAACGGAGATATCATTTATATTTTTTGTCGATGCCCGCCCTATTTTGATATGGCGATAACCAAAACATTTATTTAAATTTTACTATTTATTTAAATATTTTTTGAATTTTTCAACATAAATAAATATTTCAGCGTTTTAAAATTATTCGTAAATATCTTGACCGATTTTACAAATTTTTTTTGAAAAATTAAATCCGGAAGTACTCCCAGAAGCCGGCACTTAAACTTAAAACCGCAATAATATGAAAAAGACTATATTTGACATAAGTGTAGATGAGGTCAGATCCAATCATTTTACATGCAGTGGGCGCAACCGGAAGTAGCCGAATGTAGCCGGAAAAATAAAAAAAAAATATGGAAATATTTTGAAAAATTATATGATAATAAAATTTGAAAAAAATCGGAATCGGCAAAATCAGTTTATGGACAAGAGCGTCTGATTTCACATGGAATCACCGACAAACGATAAGATTTATAACTATACAATTTAGGAGTTGATGAAAGCTACTGCATATATTTATTTCATTTCAGCAAAGCTGCAAAGGTCGTGTGCAAATTAAACACGTAACAAAATTGTTATAAAATTGTCTAAGACTTTATTAAAAAAGTATCAAGTTCTTACACAAGTAAGCAGTTGAGAAAGTCAATTATTATTTCGAGTATATGGAAAATACATTAAAAATCTCTGTGAATTATTGTAAAATTTTGCATAAATATGCAAATTGTCATTTATAAAAAATTATTAGTACAGTGACATCTTGCTAAAACTGCTGGGCTTACAATATTTTGCTACATTGTTTCTCCTAAAATTATCCTAGGATGGTTTCTCATATCACCTCAAAGTACCTACATAAATAAAAATATTTCAGAAACGGTTGGTGAAACCATTTCCAGGATTTTACCCTTCAGTCAGTGATCCCCATCAAAACATGCACCTTAAATATTAAAAACAAGATTTTCATTATTTTGTCTTCAACTTTCAAGAACATCATAGCCCAAAAACAACTAAAAGGAAGAAATCATCATTCCAAAATTCCATACCTACAACAGTCTTTTCAGAGAAAAATATTTCTAATATTTTCTGAAAACTTTGATAGAGATTTAACCCGTCGTCGTAGGTTAATATGGAATATGATGCTCTCAAAAAGGTGGCTTGTTAAATCATAAAAAGGTCACATCAGCAATATCAACAATGCATCTCTAATTTGTACATCAAGCAATTGAGAACAACTTTTCTGAAAACTAAATTTTGCATTAAAGCTCAGTATGCTGTAAAAATGAAACAAAATTCCCATAAGAACTGACACTGAGTATGTTGATAGCGAACAGGCGCGGAATTTTTTTTTTGCTAGGTAGTACGCTGTTGAAGTAAAACATTTATTAAGTGCAACCAAGTTCACAACCATGTGTGGAGAGTTGGAACGTGTCAAGTTTAATGAAAAATAAAAAATAAAAAAAAAAGAAAAGGAAATGCCCATCTCAGCCCTTGAGAGGACTTTGACCAAGCTTCTTATCATCAATTGTGTTGTGTGTGACGTAAAATATTGCACACAAATGATTGAGAACTGGACCTACATGTTTTACGCCGACTCCGAACGGCTTATGTTCTCAAGAAGCTTTTCATGGCAGCTTTTACTCTTTGAGGCTTGCCATTGCCTGCAGAGAGGTGACGGCCGAACAGAAAAATTAATTTAATTTAAAAAATTTTCTGTGTCAGATGGAGGATTCGAACCTGAGTTTTCTAAGAGTCACACGTAAGAGTCACACACTCTACCCACTACGCCACAGCCACCAGTTTAATGAATCCGCTTAAATTTGAGAAAGATGGTTGATTATCTAATCTAGCATGGTAGATTATAATGGTATTGAAAAAAGAAGACTACTTTCCCCCCCGTGGCCCAAGCAACCCCTTGAAATTTAGCGGGTACATTAAAGTAGACTTCAGCCGGAGAGTTAAAATGTCAAAATTTGCCCGTACATTTAATTGCAGCGGAAATTTGACATTCAAGAATAAAACTAGTAAGGATGGAACTTCGGCAGGGTACCGAAGCTAAAATACCCACCCGAGGCCATATTGAAGTATGTTCAAAGTCTTTAGCCACGACGTTTAACGATATTAACGAAAGTTTTCCTATTTTGATGACGTAACTTGCATTGGAGGTAGGCTTTTGCCAAATATCATAGAGATGGTTCATATTATATATCAAAGCTAATGTGCAAATTTTCAAGACGTTTCATTAATTTTTGTGAATTTTTATAGGATTTTACATTGAAAATAAAGCCACTTTGTATGGGAAGTGGGCGTGGTTTTCATCCTAATTGGCCATATATCATAGATATGGTTTATTTTAAATATCAAAGCTTATGTGCCAAATTTTAAAACATTTCTTTAATTTATGCAGATTTTTAAAAGATTTCACGGATAATATAAGGCCAATTTTGTATGGGAGGTAGGCGTAGTTTTCATCCGATTTTGCCAAATATTATAGCATCACTATTATAGTCTATATTAAATATCAAAGATTATGTGCAAAATTTCAAGACATTTCTTTAATTTGATTAAATTTTTAAGAGATTTTACTTTTAAAATAAGCCACATTCCAAATTTCATAGCCAGGATTTAAATTGAAGATCGAAGCTTACGTGCCAAATTTCAAGGCATTTCTTTAATTTTTGGGGATTTTAAAGGCATTTTACGGTTAAAATAAAGTCACTTTGTTTGGGAGGTAGGCCTGGTTTTCATTCGGTTTGGCCCATTTTCGAATTTGATCATCCTTTTTTAAAAAGAAACTTATATTTTGAATTTCATCGCGATACCTTTAAAATTACGGTTGTAATCGTGTCGATAGACGGACAGACAGAGAGACAGACAAACAGACAGACAGACAGACACACGGAAATCGACTCAGGAGGTGATGCTGATCAAAAATATATAATTTTTTCTATACCTGCCACGCCTCCTTCTTGGAGTTACAAACGGAATGACAAAGTTAATATACCCCTTACGCAGTACGCGTTGGGGTATAAAAATAAGCAGTAAGTATGTGTTGGTGTTGAATATGTTATTAAACAAATTTATTTAGCTTATTAATGCGTAGTATTGCCTTTTCTAGGAAATAAAATTGTAGAATCTGTCAATAAGAACAGCTAGCTTGCTTTTTCTCCACACAAAAATTTTGACTCTACTCCAAAATTTCGCGTGTAGAATTATATGGCCAAAAATATTCGTTCCTACAGCATACTAAGCTTAAAAGAAAACAAATTTTTTTGTAAGTTATCCCACTTGCAACTGTAACTTTATGTTTAGAAAAATCTACATCGTTGCATTCAAAAGAAGTATCTTGTATGCTTATATCTGTGGTCACAAGTCATAACAGCCTAACTCAAAATATCATAAATATGGGATGCTTTATTTTCCTTACAACGTCTGTTTCCCGGAAGTTAACGGAACAATGGAACATAGAACTTGTAGATATGGAGATAGTTAACGGAACAATCGAACATGGAACTTGTAGATACTTGAATGTACCTTTATTTTGCACAAATACAAAATTGCTTTTTTACGATATGTTGAGTTAGGCTGTTATGGTTTGTGACCACAGATATAATTTCTATAGAAAATAAATAAAAAGAAATAACAATAAATAAGTGACACTGCCATTGCATTCTACCTTCTCATATTCAAAAAATCTATATTAATTGGAACTATAACGATAGAAAATCTTCAATTTATTTAATTTGGCGAATTAAATTAAAAAAGGCATATTTATTTGTTAAGTGTACAATTAACTTTTTTCGTAAGACTAAGTATCCCCCTTTTCTGATGCATTTACTTTCTCCTGAAATTTAATACACATATTAATCAAAGTGTATTTAGCAAATGCTTCAAAATGTGTTTACTTTAAGCTTTATATGATTCCACGATTTGTTTCTTTGGATTTGTTTATTTATAGCATTCGAGATATTCCATATCCAAATCGTCAATACCTCAAACAAAAATTAATAAAATTATTATGCTAAGCATGATCAATAACATTTGTGTTTGGACTTTGAAGTATTTGAACACAAGAAAAACCTTAAACTTGAATTAATCCCGTTTATAAAATTGGAAGAACAATGGTGCTAGAAATATTTTGTATGCAAACAAGTTCAGCATATTTAGTCTATTCATAATCAATAATCGTTATAATATTTTTGGGTTACCTTATCTATTAGACTCTATTGAGTTTAATTGGAAATACTTACCTCTTTTAGGCTTAAAACCATACAGTTCCAAAACGGGCAGACCGTCTTCCATAAATCGGCGTATATGCAGCCAATTTTCATCGTCTGCATGTTGCCCTCGAACCTGTCCTAATACTCCGATATCTGGTATTATTTTGCTCTCAATAAGCTTTGAGTTTTTAAGACTTTGATCGATTTCTAATGTTTGGCTTGAGGCTTCATTAGCGACCACTAAACATAGTAAAACGAGGCCAACTGTGGTCAGCATGCGGGCCATGTTGTTGAAATTTATATTAAAATGCATTTCAATATAATTGAATCACTTTCCTTCAATTAATTTTTGTAGAATGTTTGTTTTATGGCACAATTATTTTACTTTTCATAATTAATCGAGTTTCTTGAGATTGTTAAGTATTACATTGTTTTGAACCAGTGGGTTTGCTGTTACGGAATATTAATCAGTACATAAAAAAAAACACACGTTTTTTCTCGAATGATTGTTCAAGAATTTCTTACATAACTTGTCTAATTTATATGCTAGTCAGCAGAGTAGTTCATAAAAACTGTATGGTTAAAAAGCTATAAATAAAATAGATTTGCAACAAAAACGTGACCCATGTTTGTCGAAAATGTTTTTAAATGATACGAAATTGAATCACATTGCGTTACTTTTATAGGGGATTCAGGTGGAAATTGTTACGTTGACCAATTGCGGCTTCATAGGCAGCTGGAAAAACTTGTTGAAATATGTAACCGCAAGTCAGTCAGTTGAAACAGATGCTAACAACTTTTCTATTGCAATCAAATACATCGAAACAAACAAGACGCGTTGTGTAACAATGATCTGCTCTTGCGTGAATGCGACCAAATATGTTAAAAGAAAATAAAAGCTATGAAAAAAAACTACATTGCAGTAAATTAACTATGTGGCCATTAAAAAAGTGTCACATTTTTCAAATATTTTTTTATTACATTTAAATATTTTTGTTATGATATAACATATGTTGGCCAATTTAACATAACAAAGCCAGCGGGAATAGTTTTTTGAAATTTTTTCTTCTTCCCTTCTTCTACTCTTTCTAATAATATACCATTTGTTAAAATCTGGCCAAAAATTAATTTTTGGCGTACATTTTTCAATTTTAATGCAGAAATTTTGATTTTGAAATACGTATAGTCGTAAATTTTTTATTTGGTGTGCTTTAAGTGTTTTTTCTTTTACAATTTTTTTAAAAAACTCTACCATGGCACTAAAATAAGGTTAATAAATCTAAAATTTTAGGTGGTTTCGTAAGAAAAGAAAACAAAAACCAATTTTCGAAAAACTAACATAATAAATATAAAATTTTAGGTGGTTTCGTAGGAAAAGAAAATAAAAACCAATTTTCGAAAAACTAACAAAATGCCAACATTTTTTCCACATTTTTGCCATCCAAAATCAACTGAATAAATTGGCGATTTTTTTCTCTCAAACAATGTCTCAGATATATATAAAAATTTGTATATTTTCTAAGAAAAAAATATCATCTTTTTTCGATATTCTTCAGGAAAAACATTTCAAGATTTTAATATGCATACGGAATTATTTCGAACAAACGAAATTAAATGGCCATTTCAGCCCTTGAAAGGACTTTGACCTAGCTTTTTATGATCAATTCTGTTGTGAGTGCTGTGAACACAAATGATCGAGAATTGGACCTACAAGTTTTATGCCGACTCCGAACGGTTTATGTTCTCATTCTTTTCATGGCAGTTTTTACTCTCTGAGGTTTGCCATTGTCTGCAGAGAGGTGACAGCCGAACAGAAAAATTAATTCAATTGGAAAAACTTCCTGTGTCAGGTGGGAATTGAACCAGGGTTCTCTGGCGTATGTGCCACGGCTGCCCCGAAATTACTTCACCTCTTTTAATATGATTTCTCTTTTAATATAATATAACACGAAATATGACATTAATTTTAAAATAGTTGTATCCTATGACGACAACATCGAAGAAAACTTGAAATATGTACATTTCTTAAGTGAATAAATGTTTAATTTATTGAGAAGAAGTTTTAAAAACGTATTTTCTTACGTGAAGTAGATATTCTTACCAAGGTGACGCAAAATTTAGTTCATATTCTGTGAAATGTTTCTGCTACTCAATTCTTATATATTTTCATTTATGAAGTGATTGAAGAAAAGGAGCAATTTCGGCGCATTGTCAGTAAGTTTTGATTTTAAGCTTTAGTAAATTTAGCGTATATAAATGAGTTCTAGTTGAATCCTGTGCTTTACTTTTGCTTATTTGATGTTTCGCATTAATAAAGAATTTTAAGAGTTCAAACTGAAATTTTGCGGGCTGACCGTACTCTCTTCTCAGTACCCTTAATTGACAAAACCAAAACAAATAATTTTTTTGTTTACATTTTGCCAGTTTAAGCTTTTTCATTGCATTCAGATTTTCTTTGACCTGTGAACTTCGATTTGACAATTATAAGTACCCGTTCTCGCTCTTGCTGCAACCTTATAACTCAACCATGGATAAATAATACCCCTTACTTATCAAAAACTTGAAATTCTACTTCTCTAAAAAGTTCAAAACTACATCCCTGGGGCTATCACGTTTTTTAAACCTTTGAATGAGTGTGGAGAGAGATAGAGCACAAAAACTTCATATAAAAAAATCCTAAACACCTTGAAAGTGGTCAGTGAATCGTCTTAAGGCAATACATATCAAACAAAAAAAAATGTCTACTCTTGTTTTCCAGCTAGCGTTTTTTTTTGCTATATGACCTAGCTGAGCTCAAAAAGAGAAGAATAGAGAGCAACCTGGTTTACCTAGAAACAAAAAGTTGCTTTTCAATATATATTTACTATTCCAATTTTATAAAAAATAGTATAAGTATATATCTTCTATTCTTCTGGATCGATTTTTATGAAATAAGTTTTGAAATGTCATATTTGTGCTACAGCACAGCATGGGGGTACTTTTATTTTGAAATTTTAATAATAAGTATATTTAATAAAAGTTTCAAGTTTTTTTAAGAAATCATTCACCATACCACGAATTGCTTGTTCGTTTTCTTTTCACGTGTTTGTGTTGTGAGCGTTTCAATAAACTGTATATTGTTCACTACTCTTCTTTTTTTCTGCTCACCTAGCACAGTACAACATAAAAAACAGATGAGCTTTGCACAAGGCGAAGAGAGAGATACCCTATAGGAACAAACTAACTTGTTTTTAAAAACAACTAATTAAAAAACTAATTTAAAATAAACCAGTATATGAACTACTTTGAATTATATTAAGGCGGCATCCACTTCAATTCTAAATAATTCTTTTTTGCATTATATCGTTACCTTAATATAGAAAGGCCCTAACTCAATTTTTTTTACATTATAGGAGAAGAAAAAAACTTCATAAAAAACAAAGTTCTGCAATTTCTACAGTAAAAAGAATTGTAACATCGCTACATCACTTATAGTTTTTAATAAAAAAATTTGTTTACAAAAAATTCGAAACTACAGAACTTAATTTTTTATTAAGTTTTCTCCTTCTCCTATTGACTTAGGGCCTTTTGAGATAGGGCCTTTCTATATTAAGGTAGCGATATATGAAGTAATTGAAATACTACTTAAAAACAAGAGATTGATAAACTACTTTGAATTATATTAAGGCGGCAACTACTCTGATTTTGACATGTTTTAATTGCAAATTTTTATTAGATTACAAGTTTATATATATGTTATTTCATCAAATATTATTAACTAACTTTTGGCCATCAGTAATAGTTTTCAATTGGTTATTTTAAAGTAGTTAAAAAAATAATTTAAATATAACTAATTTAACAAGTAGTTGAAAATATATGCAGACGAAAGTCAATTGACTTATTTAGCGGACATCACCATACAAAATATGTTAGTTCGTTCTATGGAAAAAAGTCAGAATTTCAACTAGTTGTGGTTGACAAAAAACTACTTTATCAACTACTTTTAAATTAGTTGATTTTCCTACAGGGTACATATAAATGCAGTGCTGAGCTGCAAAAAAAAAAATGCTTTTTATTTCGTTTGACATGCATTGTATTAAGGGCTGATATCACACGGTGATCATTCCAATGGCGTTTAAAAGTTTTTGTGGTTGCTTTCAATAGAAACTGTCAAAAAACACTGAAAGGATAACGTATACGTATAATCATATTGAATAGCGATCAAAATTTGCTAAATTTTGAATGCAAGGCGATTGTCTGAACACCTTTAGCGTGTTTATGGTTTTTTATATGAAGGTTTTGCGCTCTATTTCTCTTCACACACATTCAATAGTAACAAAAACGTGTTAACGCTCTTTATTAATAAAAAAAACGTCCAAGGCGAAGTCGTCGACCTCTGTTGGCTGCTTGTAGATAAATACAGCCGTGAACTTTGTTTCTTATTCCATAGCTCAAGAACGAAGCGTCCGATTTGATTGGGAAATTTTTTTGTTGAGTTCTTAGTGGTCATCTCATTCTATAGGTACGTATGCGCAAAAATTTTGCCACACCCCTTTTAACCGCCCACAAATCAATATTTCAGACGGTTTTGGTTGTATAAGACTTCAATTTGGTAATTTAGTTTGTATGGTTATCAGGGGCGCAATCAGAATTTTTTTTTGAATGAGAGTTTATAATATGTCGAACTTACATATAAAAAAAACGTAACTATAGCGGCTATTGTGTAGTGGTTAGGGAGTCCGATTTTTGCTCTAATAGTTCCTGGTAAAAACCTCAGCCAGGGCAAGCAACATCTTACCATTTAACTTCTTCACCTCACAGTAGTAAATTGCAATATTTGGGAGTAATATTTGCATATGAAAGTATGGTAAAGTTAACAAACTCACAAAGAATTCCACCACAATGATAATATACTTAATAGCTGCATTCCCGTGGCACTGGATCGGATCAAATCTCAGTGGAACAGTTTTAGTTCAACTTTATTACAATTTGGCACCACTCGCGATGAAGTGTCAAAATACGATTGCGAGCAGTAAGACGAAAACTCGTCGAAGAGTACTTTAGATTTGTAATTATGTTCGTTTTGAAAAAAATGCTTTAATCTTGGCAGAATTTTTAAATCAGAAATAGAGCCAGGAAAAGAGCTGGTTCTAATTTTTGTTTTTGCATTGTGCATAAGATAGAGCCACGCTCTAGATTAACGACCACGGGAATGCAGCTAATGATAACTAAAAATAAGTTTTTATAAAAAGTGTTTTATTTATATGAAAAAATAACTAAAAATTTAAAAAATCAATTGTTTGCTTTTCCCAGAAAAAAAACGTTAGTTACATAATTATTGTGCTTCAGATTAACAAAATAAACCAAAACTATGCTTTCAAATTCAGTTTTCGCTTACTTTCAGCGAGTTTCTCTAAAATAAAATTCACTGATGGCGTCATATTTCTGTACAGATTAAGCAATGTGAGATCGTTTAATCTATCTTGCAACATCGTGCTTCTCTTAAATAAGTTTTTAGTCGGTGAGGTACTGAAAATGTTCGTTCACACGAAGTGACAGGAAGAGTTACAAGGATGGATGGTTAATTAAATATATTAGAGAATAATTGTTTATTGCATAGATCTAAGGCTTCAAACTCTGTCTTTTTTTCATTGTTTGTTTTATTACTAACTCTTTACCAAACATTCAGTTTCATTTTTAAATCATTAAAATCTATTTCCATCTCATCTTAAAAAAATCCAATTAGTTTTTCAAAAGCTCTTAAAGCGCCATATTCAACGGATTTGTAGCGTCAGGAAATAGTGTTGAAATGAATAGTGGAAATAGATGTTTTAAAAATCTAACTGTTAGGTTTGATATAAATCAAATGCTTGTCAAAAAATTTTGACAGTAACAGAGCCAACTGTTGATTAGTGTCAAATCAATTTATATTTTGTTGGATTTATGCTTAGAGTATAATAAATAAATTCTCTGTGTATAAAGAACAAATTAAATGTGTGGTAGTTTAATAATAAAGTATTAGTACTTCAGCCACGGCTCTATCTAGGAAACTAAACGCCATTTCACCCTAGTTGGTCATTCAATGGGTGGGGCGCCATTGCAGTGTTGTTTTCCATAGTTAAGGCACTTTTATATTAAATACTAGTATATTGTTAAAAATTAACAAAAAACACAAATTTCACAAACTTCGTTTTGCTAAGGGGGTTTGCTAAAAATTAACCATCACCTGTTTTTGACAGATCAAAGGACATTTTTGGTGAGAGAGATACTCTACCAAATAAAATGAAAAAATACGCTACCACCTTGTTCTCACACCATACTCAAATCGAAGAACTGTCAACAATACCCCAAGTGGTCAGAACTACACCTACAAGAATTTAAAAACACATATTTTCTGAACGAATAAGACATGGATAGTTGAAAAGATTACGGTTCAATGACAATAGATTTAAAAACTATATTTTGGGTTTTCATTCTTTAGATAAAAACTTGTGATTTCTTTGCGTGTGAGGTTCTTTAATTGTGTCATATTTCTCTTTTTGCTACGATAATTTTGTGGTGTTTAAACCCCAAAATGCCCTCTTTGTTTGCCCTACTGATGATTATTGCTGGCAATTGTACTAAAAATGGGCTTCCACGCATCCTTTTACCATCCAAAAATCAATGAAAATGCTATATTTCAGACGTTTCTTCGAATGAGACTTTAATTTGATAATTTAGTTCGTATGGTTACTGTCGGTAGTTGTACAAAAAATAGGCGTGGTAAACTACATATAGCTACGCCCACTTTATTAGAAATCATTAAAATTGACTGCTGGGCAAATTGAAATTTTGGACGTAGGTTTAAGATTACATTTGAGTACGATAAATTTTAGAATGAAAATTCCCACACCCGCTTTTACTGCGCACAGATCAATAGAAAGAACGTGGTCGCAACGTCCAAAAACAAAAAAAATCGGTATCTAAATAACAAAAAACTAGAGATATTTGATAA
Organism: Coremacera marginata; assembly: GCA_914767935.1. Taxonomy (NCBI): domain Eukaryota; kingdom Metazoa; phylum Arthropoda; class Insecta; order Diptera; family Sciomyzidae; genus Coremacera; species Coremacera marginata. The sequence goes on from OU612045.1 coordinate 65,308,874, forward strand.
ATAATTTGTAATTTTTATTAACTGTAATTTTAGTTGTTGTTGCAAGCCAAACAGACGGAACTGACCCCGACTCGGATTCAAGCTTAGGCCAAAACCAGTCAATCTCGGGAAGCGATACGCAGTAAGAAAGCAGTGCAGACGCTGATAACAGAAACGGAAAGAAAATGATTCGTTTGCAGATGGAAAAGAAGAGTTGACATAAGTAAAATGCAAGAACAAGCAGCTATTCAAAATCAAGCAAAATCACTGACAATTCATAAACAAAACTTAGCGAGTAGCTCAGTCGGAATGCTCCGAATCAATTGTTTAAATTTTAATTGAATTTTGTAAAGATGTAAAGATGGGTGAATAAACCAGAATGAGAAATTTTAAAATTATTCTTGAATGCATTTTTTTCAGTTTATACTATACTATAATAAAGGAGAAACTACGAATAATGACTTTTATTCATGGAAGTAAAATAAAATTGTTAGTGACTTTGATTTTCAAAACTAAAGTTTTAGATGATTGATGCAAGAGTACTTCTCAAAAATCACTAAATATTTTATTACATTACAAATGATTTCTGAACCCTGTTACTCAACACTACTTATTTTTGTCTATAGCATCGATATGCATTTAAAACTAATTATTAATTCCAAATAAACCAAACGAATTCGTTTCGAATTCAAATTGAAACCGAGATCTCGGATATTAATTTCGAAAACGAAGTTCATTCTCGATTTGCTATTGAATCCGAAAGCGGGAGAAATACACACTTCATTTTCGAAACGAGATTTTTAATATAATCGAATCACCTACGAAACGAGAATTTTAAAATCAGCATATCGTTTTGGAATAATTTTAGCAATTCGAAACGGTATTTTTTTAAATTTTCATTACTTGCCCAAACCGATTATTTTGCGTTACGTTACCTACAATACGCATAACTTGGAACATTTCGCAGACAGTGCTCAAAATATGGGATTATTAAATAAATTCAGAGAATTTATGTATTACATGAAATTAAGCGTAAGATAAAAAAAAAATACAATTTTGATTACAAATTTATAATAAATAGGCAATTAGAGCAAAGCTGTGGAACACTAAAAAAAAAAATTATGAACAAACTAACATTGGTGACTTTAAGGAAGGGTAATTTTATGTTCAAGCATTTTATCAATAATTTTATTTTAATAAGTATTCTTTATTTTAAAAATTTTCGAATTCATCTCGAATTCGAATCGAATAAGAGATATCTGAGATATCGGTTTCGTTACTAATTCGAAACTAACCCGAGAACGTTTTGTGGTTTATTGGGTTACAGCAAAACATTATGGTATTCGTAAAAGGGCCTTTTCAACCATTTTATTTGACAATTGTTCAACCATATTATTTATTTTTTTTCTCTCTTTTAATATCCCATTTTCCCATATTTCAAGGAATTATTGAGTATACTAGTATAAAGTTTTTCAAACAATTTAATTGATTGAAAATTCGAGTACCTTAAAAAAAATCTTGACGGTTTTGAGAAAGAACGAGTGTTCTATGTTTTTTTGTTATTACTGCACGGTGTTATTTAAGTGAATCTGGATGCGAAAAATATGAATAAGGTAGGTAGGCAATTTTTTATATTTCCTTTGCTGAGTAGATAAATTAAGTATGTAGTTTTTGCATAACTGAAAATTTACAAATGCCTTCGATGCTATTTTATGTTTTTAATGTTATCACTACTTCTAATGTCTTGTAGTGAATGTTGTATCTTAATTTTCTATTCTAATAAAAGCTTAAACTAATATCTGTACACTTTATAATATAACATATTTAAGAGAAAAATTGTTTTACGATTTCCGAAAAATGAAAGGGATTCAAGTCATTGCGTAGGTTTGCGTATTGCGTACTTTGCATATATTGAATTGACATAAGCACGCCATCAAATGTTGCGTAAAATTACCTGCGTAGCTTAAACATTCTTGAATATAATAGTTTTCATTTTTATTTAATTCATTATTTTCAGACTTACAGCTGATTTTTCAATAAAAAAATGCCAAACATCAGCGAAAAATCGAAGTTGAAAGAAATGTTGGTTCAAAAAGTTTTTTGAAAATAAAAGTAGGGTTGCTTTTTACGCAGTCTTATTATACGCGATACGCATCAAATTTGGTGCGTAAAGTTTTACGCAAAGTTCGTATAAAAAAATTGACATTCCTTAAAAACTTTCGAGAAACGCTGTTACGCAGCCCATACGCAGTGACTTGAATCCCCTTATGATGTTTCAAGTTATCTCCATTGAATCTCACACAGTATTGTTTCTTTCCCTATTTTACTTTGAAATGCTATTTTTGTTTGCAAGTTCTTCATTAGTGGAAGCACTCCTTTTACAAAACGATTTATTATTGACCCCTATTTTGTTTGGTTCGGTCGCACACAAGGCTGTCTATAGGTCATAACTGGCTGCATCTACGGATAGTATCTGCGTAGATTTGCTTAAATTGAATACGACTACACAAAATAACTACGACGCAAATAACTAAAATAGTTAGTTCGTTCATTTCCGTAATTTTGTGTATCTAGTTTATCTAGTGTATCTATCCGAATATATGTAAATCCAAGTCCAATAGAAACGCTCATTTCCTCCGTTCCTTGATGACAGCATGATGATAATCGCCCAAAATAAATAAAATTATTCCCCACTTCCTTGTATCTGATTGTGATTTCAATTATTTTACAATTAAATTCTTCGCTTAAATTAAATCAAGCTCATTCCATTCCATCTCACTTTTCACTTCTCTTTGTAGACTACTTTAGGCCAATTGCTGACCAATTCAATTGCAATTTCAATGAATGTAAAATGGGGAAAAACAAAGAATAAAAAAAAAAAAATAAAAAAATCACAATTTATATCTTTAAAGATTTGCTCAAGTGTTTTAATGCTGAACTACTGGTTTTCGCCGCTATTTCGACCGCACTGCGCAAATTCCCGGCGCTGACTGGGAGCTTTGATTGGAGTCCAGTGCCCAGACCCCAGACGCACCGTACTGTATGTCGCTCATTATTCATTATTATGCTTTGCGCTTTTGCGAAATTGTGAATATGAAATCTGTGCTGCTGCTGCTACAGTTCAGATACTTAGATACTCGCACCAAACAGGCTGATACCGGTGGAACTCTGTGCGCATGTGCGCTGCGCTACACAATCATCTTCCTTGGTCTCCGTGAAGTATGCGCTTCGTCGTTAGTCTTTAGTTGAAACTATTGTTTAAATTGATTTAATTTCATGTACGTCAGTTGTTTGGTGAATTACTCTGGAGCTTAGCTACTTGTGTGTATCTCGCAGATACATGGTACTTAAATTTGCATCTGGGTATCAAACTCGTATTATTTACTATTGGGTCTAATGGACACGACTTTCCGTCGCCTTCATAGTTAGCATATGATGAGTGTTGGCTACCCAACTTGGTGCTTAAAATCATGTTTCACTGTGTTGTGAAGAATTGGTTTTTTCTTCATATTCATGTTCTTGTCGTACTTAATATTCTTAATGCGAATTGAAATGTATTCCATGTGAGCTGAATCTTAAAAATACTTTTTCTATTCGATTTTCGTTTAACTGATTTAATTCAGCAAATTATTATTTGCCCACTTTATGTTGGACATAAGTCGTGTTTGTCTAAAACAACTTAATTAATAAGCATCTTTTGGGGGTTTAACAAATAATGTCTTTTTGTCGGTTACTAGTCTCAATTATGAAAAGTTGGTGCTAGTACCGAAAATAAGGGCACTCGAACTCGAGCATAAAATAATTCAGTATATTTTAGATCAAAAGAAGGTTAGTCAACCACACCCAATGCCTCTGAATAAATTTGCTTTTCAGCTATTCGTTTCCAGAAATAAAAATTCATTAATAATAATTCTAAGGCAGATTGAGAAGGTTTATATAAGCTGATGTTACATTTGTTTGTGTATGATTAATGTGAAAAATAATATGATTGGAATGTGAAAACATTTTTATCTTTTAACTATGTGTCAATGACTCTATTTGTGAAATGAAATCCTGATATTTTTTTTTATCCAGGCTCAAAGCGAAATATCATGAGTAATTTTTTTTGTGACTGCACAAAAAACTGCTCTAGAAGTGTGTTCAAGTGCCAAATTGAAACTAGGCTTAAAATGGGAACTATGCTTTAAAAAACCCTCAACGCACTGTTAACGTCACTAATGTTATTTCGTCACCACCGTTAATGTCATCACTGTTTACGTTGGCACTGTTGAGACTTGCATTGTTAATGCCTGTGTTGCTGATTCAGCTACTAGGCAAACAGAAAACATAGCAACGTTTTTGTGTTTTTTTTATTTTTTTTTATGGGGCTCCAGAGAAGGGTGGCAGATGTGTTCAGAAGAAATGTGGAAGGGCAAACAATAATAGAACAAGTTCATATATATCACCTCTATAGGGGTCAATTTGGGAGATATATGAACTCTATTCAACAAATTTTGGGTTTTTTGTGTGTGTACCCCCAAAAGGGTGGGAGATAGGGATAGTGTGTTCAGAAAAAATAGTATAGGGCAAAAAATAATAGGACCTGCTCATATATTTGGCTCCTTTAAAGGTCAACTTGGGAGATATATGAACTGTAATTGACAGTTTTTGTGCTTTTTGTATTTGGACCTACAGAAGGGTGGTAGAGATAGGAGCAGATGTGTTGAGAGAAATGTTGAAGGGGGCAAAAAATAATAAGACCAGTTCATATATTTGTTTCCTTTAGGGGTCAATTCGGGAGAGATATGAACTATTATCGTCGGTTTTTGTATATTTTGTATGGGGAGCCCCAGAAGAGTGGCAAATAGAGGCTAAGTGTGGTCCGAGGAAATGTTGAAGAGCAAAAAATAATAGGATCAGCTCATGTTATTCACATTCAGCAGAGATATGCACTATAATCGACAGATTTTGTATTTTTTGTATGGAGACCGAAGAAATGTTTAAGGCTAGAAAATAATGGCCCATATATTTGACCCCTTTAGGGTCAAAGACTTCGAATATAAAGGTGGTTAAATTTTAAAGGCCGATGTTGAATGTGAACCATAGCTAAACGTCAAGATTTTTTCTGCATTTCATTTGACATTTCTCAATTTCAGACTAATTCCATTTAAACCATGGAAAGATACACAATCGAACAACGCGTTGAAGTTATTCAGGCTTATTATGAAAATGGGCGTTCAAATCAAAATGCATATCGTGCACTTCGTGATTTTTTTCGGTCAATTTAATCGTCCAAATGTGCGTACAGTCGGAAAAATCGTGCAAAAATTTGAGCAAACCGGGTCTGTAGGAGATGTGAAAACACCAGTGCATGCTCGTACAGCTCGTACTGCGGTTTATGGGCTGGCGGCATCATCGGGCCGTATTTTTTCCAAAATGAGGCCGGTCAGGCAGTTACTGTGAATGGTGTTCGCTATCGTGAGAATATAACGAACTTTTTATGGCCCGGATTGGAAGATATGAATGTGGACGATATGTGGTTTCAACAGAACGATGCCACTTGCCACACAGCTAACGAAAAAAGGGCTCTTTTGCGCGACAAATTCAATGGCCCTGTTATCTCACGTGGTGGCGATGTCAATTGGCCGCCAAGTTTTCCTTTTAGTTTTCCTTACTCATGTTTTTGTATATTTGGTAGGTATGAGAAGAGATCATATAGTTTTTTCACCCTCCTATACAAAAAGGGCGTGGTTTCGCCCATAGAAGTCACATTTTCGATACAGAATAGCTATGGCAGTAAAAGTCACAGAACATTAAAATTCAGAATGGAGTTACCACGTGGTGATGTGCTTTTAATGCAAAACTTGGACTAATATTGGACAAGGAGGTGTGGTTACGTCCAAACTAGCCAAATTTTTGATATTGAATAGCTTTATAAGTTAAAGTCACAGAACATTGAAACTCAGAATGGAGTTACCACTTGGTGATATCTTTCTAATAGAAAGCGTGGACAGGCACGGGCGTGTGGCTCCACCCATATAAGCTAAATTATTGACATCGAATAGCTTTTAAAGTAAAAGTCACAGAGTATTAAAACTCAGGATGTAGTTATTGTACAATGAGCATGGTGTGAAACAAAAAAAATCAATTAAAAGTTTTTAATATATTTGTTATTTCCAATTTCATATTTCATAATTATATACTTTATAGGGCAAATATTTATACTTTAATATTGACGAAAATGACCTTCAAGTTTATCATAGGAACGATAAGTTTTTTTTCAATAAATTTGAAACGAAATAATTATTTTTAGTAAAGTCATTTGGGGGAAAAAACGAGGTTACCTGGAATGCTTTGTAGGCGTTTTGGAAATCGGTACTTTTCGTGTGCTTTTTCCGAATTTCAAATTTACCACATTGTATTTTTGCCACTCGTGCCGCCATATTGGCAAAATGGCACCTACAAGTAGTTTTTTGCCAATATCTCTTTTTTAAATGAATCAAAGTTGGGAGAAAGAGTACACCGAATAGTTTTTAAAGAAAAACGCTAGCTCGAATATCTGGCGTCGCTCGGGGGTGGTATGGCGAAAAGGTTGAATTCTAACACTGGCGTATTCTTACTTACTTACTTACTTAGGTGGCCGTGACAACCCGTGTCCGGATTTCGACCGACCTCATCAGCTCTCGCCAGGCGCCTCTGCTTTGCGCGCGCCTTCTCCAATCGGATACACCAAGTGCGGTTAGGGCTTCCTCAGCCTGGTCCATCCATCGGAGGCATGGTCTCCCTCGTCGTCGTTGACCAGCGACCCTCGCTTCGAGCACCTTTTTCGCTGGAGCTTCGTCGTCCATACGATGGACATGACCCAGCCAGCGTAGTCGCTGCACAGTTAAACGCCGAACTACGTCAATGTCTCCGTAGAGCTCATACAGCTCGTGGTTCATTCGGATGCGATAGTCATCGCCGACTCGAACAGGACCGAAGATTTTGCGAAGAACTTTTCTCTCAAACACCCCCAGAGCGGCTGCGTCAGTTTGCGAAACTACCCATGCCTCAGCGCCATAAAGCAGCACAGGTAGAACGAGCGTCTTGTAGAGTGTTAGTTTTGTCGATCGAGAGAGGGCTCTGGAACTTAGTTGCTTACTGAGCCCGTAGTAGCACCTATTAGCAATTATTGTTCTTCGCTTTATCTCCAGGCTGATTTCGTTGTTAGTATTAATGGCGGTGCCAAGGTATACAAACTCCTTGACTACTTCAAAGTTATAGCTGCCGGATGAAACGTGGGAGTCTAAACGCCGAGCTCCCTTGTTTGTAGACAGCATATACTTTGTTTTACCCTCATTTATCGTCAAACCCACTTTGGCTGATTCCTTTTCGATAGCGGCGAAAGCAGCGGTAACATCTCTCTTGGTTCTGCCAACAATATCAATATCATCAGCGTAAGCAAGGAGCTGGACACCTTTATAGAAAATGGTGCCATTACGATGCACACCGGCCTTTCGTACGATCGCCTCCATGATGATGTTGAAGAGATCGCAAGACAGTGGATCGCCTTGCCTGAAACCTCTTTCGGTATTGAAGGTTTCGGAGAGGTCATTTCCTACCTTGACGGAGCTGCGTGTGTTGCTCAACGTCATTCTGCAAAGCCTAATCAACTTTGCAGGTATACCGAACTCAGACATTGTTGCGTATAGGCAATCCCTTCTCGGGCTATCGAACGCAGCTTTAAAGTCGACAAAGAGATGGTGTGTGTCAATTTGATTTTCGTGGGTTTTCTCCAGGATTTGTCGTAGCGTGAAAATCTGGTCTATGGTGGACTTACCAGGTCGAAAGCCACACTGATAAGGTCCAATCAGTGTTTTTGTAATTGGCTTTAATCTTTCACACAGTACGCTTGAGAGAACCTTATATGCGATGGAAATAAGACTGATACCTCTATAACTTGCGCAGATTGTAGGGTCTCCTTTCTTAAGTATAGGGCACAGTACACTGAGGTTCCAATCGTCGGGCATGCTTTCTGCTAGCCATATTTTGCTGATGAGCTGATGCATGCGCCTTATCAATTCATCGCCGCCGGTTTTAAACAATTCAGCTGACAGGCCGTCAGCACCCGCTGCTTTATTGTTTTTGAGTCGTTGGATAGCAACTCGAACCTCTTCATGGCTAGGTGGTGATACTTCCACTCCGTCATCGTCGATTGGTGGCACTGCACTGTGCTCTCGATGGGCGGCATTGGTGGAATCGTCGCCATTAAGTAAATTGGAGAAGTGCTGTCTCCACAATCTAAGCACACACTGTGTATCCGTATTCAGATCTCCATTTTCGTCTCTACAAGTGGATGCTCCGGGCTTGAAACCTTGGGTTAGACGCTTAACCTGTTGATAGAATTTTCGTGCATCCTTCTTGCCCTGGTATACCTCTAGTTCCTCACGCTCACGCTTTTCCTGCTCTCTTTTCTTGCGTCTGAAAAGGCGCCTCTCTTCCTTCCTCTTTTCGCGGTAGTTTTCTCGCACGGCTCGCGTTGCAGCTGACTGCAGCGTTTTTCTATAAGCGGCGTTTTTTTACTGCAGTCGCAATGCGACACTCCTGATCATACCATTGGTTCCGAGGTTGCGGGCGCCGGAAACCAATGACTTCTTCAGCGGCAGCGCGCATGGAGTGGGATATATGCGCCCAAAGTCCGCCGGCGTCGTCGAGTCCAGAGGTTGGTTGGTTGAGCTTAACCGAGAGTTGAGCGGAGTAGGCTTCGGCAGTCCGTTGTAATTGCAGCTTAGCGACATCTAGCTTTCGTTGCATTCCTGTGCGTATGTTCTTGGCATTGCATAATCGCATGCGGATCTTGGCTGCAACAAGATAATGGTCGGAGTCAATGTTGACCCCCCGAAATGTACGCACATCTAGAACACTAGAGGCATGCCTTCCGTCGATTACAACATGATCAATTTGGTTTCGCGTTTTTTGATCCGGGGACAGCCAGGTGGCCTTGTGGATGTCGAGGTGCTTAAATCTGGTGCTACTAACTACCATGTTTCGTGCCGCGGCGAAGTCGATCAGTCTTAGACCGTTGTTTGTGGAGGTCTCGTGAAGACTGAACTGACCGACAGTGGGGCCAAAGATGCCTTCCCTTCCGACTTTCGCATTAAAATCGCCGAGGACTATTTTCACGTCATGGACCGGAAGGTGGTCATATACGTCCTCAAGACTAGCGTAGAAAGCGTCCTTGACGGCTTCGTCCTTTTCCTCCGTCGGGGCGTGCGCGCAAATAAGGCTTATGTAGAAAAAACTGGCGTATTCTAGTAAATATAAATATCCAGCAAACCATGTCTCGGTAGAAAAATTTAACGATAGTCGAATGATATCGTTACGATATCTCAACATATAAATAGACGATATCGTCCCGATAGTACAGTTAACGATGGCATTTCGATATCATAACGATATCTATACTATAAATTTCTAGATATCATCATGATAGTATAATTTCGATGGCATTTAGATATCGTAACGCTATCTATATCAAACAAATACTAGATTTCATGACGATATTATAATAACGATAGCAATGCGATATCGTAACGATATTTATAATTTATACCTAGCAAACCAAACGATATCGTTTCGATATCGAGATGATATCGCAAAGGTGATCATTACTATCTATAACGATACATGAGACGATATCGTTATGATATCGAAAAAGGTCCTGTTTTCGATAAAAACGGACATATTTTTAACGATATCAACAACATCCCAGCAAACCAAATGAAATCGTTTAGATATCGAGCTGATATAGCAAAGGTGATAACTTCTATCGATAACGATACGCGAGACAATATCGCTGATATCGAAAAAGTTATGTTTTCGATAAAAATTGACGCATCGTTAACGATATCGACAACATAGTAATTGGGATATCGAAACGATATCGAAATCTCAATGTCGTTTCGATATCGAAAATGTGATAACTTCTATCGTTTACGCTTCACGAGATGATATCGTATTGATATCGAAACAAGGAAGTTCTCGTTAAAAATGGACATATCGTTAACGATATCGAAAACATATAAACCCTCGATAAAGAAACGGTATTGCAAATTATTTTGCTATTTAAATAGTTTTAATATTTTGAAATTTGAATTTTTTGAAAAATAATTATGTTGCAGGATAGGTGCATGCATTTGCACAACCGATTATTTCCAATAATATTTAAAAACTGAATTTTAAATAAAATATTTTTGATAATATAATTTTTGGTGACTTAAATCTAGAAATAATTGAAAAGTTAAAATAGTTGCAACCAAGTGTTTTTAGAAATTGAAAACATACTTTGGTTTGGCTCTTTTTTAAAATTTAAGTAATTTGCGTTTTTCTAGTTTTTGTCTAAAAAGCAAGTTATAAAATATAAAGGTGAAACTTGAAACGCATTAACCTCGTAGTGTTTCACATACATGTTTCGTTTTCATTTACAACAAGTAACATTTTCATTTTTTCATTATTTCGTAAATAAATAAATAAAAAAATATTTTATTTAAAATTTAGTTTGTGAAAATTATAAGAAATAATCATTTGTGTGAATGCCTGTACCTATCGCATAAAATAGTTATAGATATTAAAACTATGTTAAATAGCAAAATTATTTGCAATATTGTTTCTTTTGAATGCAATTATTATTATTTATTATTTATTATGGTGTACAATAAGACTGAGTCTTTTTTAGTACTTCATTAGACATGAACATTGAAAAAGTAACTTAAAGTAAATTAAAACTAATATTACATCGAAATTATGAGTTTCAATTAAAAATAAGATTTTATAAAAATTAATTAGAAGTAACATAAAGTAAGTATTAGATTACAATTATAAGGCAAATATTCATCGAGAAGATATTTGTTTTAGAGAGTTGGGTAGTGCATTCCATAGCCTAATGGTGCTGATAAAGAAAAATCTGCTACTATTAAGGTAGTTATGCCTAGGAACAATAAGATTAGTCGAGCGTTCCGACTGAAAGAACTGTAGTTTAACAAATAGATAGTCTGGGCTTTGGGTATGTATAATGTTGTGTAAGAATATAGTATTGCGAGCTTTCAAGTGATCAAATAAACCACAGCCAAGAATATCTTTAATTCTTTGTGAAATATGATCATAGCGATTGACCCCATACACATACCTAGCCGCGTTATTGAATGCTACAAGAAGTTTATGCTGCGATTGCGAATCAAGCTGGCTATATACGACGTCAAAGAAAGTAATGTGAGGCATTATTAGTTGAACAACTAGTCTGCGACGAGTTTCAAGAGGAGTGAAGTTTGAAGAAGTGCGTATGTAACGTAAAGTCCCGTAAATTTTTCCTATAGTGATGTTTATGTGGTCGGTACAAGTCAGTTTAGAGTTGATAATAAATCCTAGGTTTTTCGCTTTAAACACAAATTCAAGTTGCTGAGCTCCAATAAACAAGGGAGGGATATCAATGAAGCATGAGTCATTCCTAGCAATGGGCAGAACTTTAGATTTTAAGGAATTAATGAGGAGCAAATTTGTGGTAGCCCACTTACTTAAAGAGGTCAAGTCATAGTTTAGGTCAGGATAGGTCAAGTCCTCTAAGAGTCCGGTAGGTCGAGAGAGATATAGTCGAATGTCGTCGGCGTAAGCATGGACAGAAGCATATTTACAAACAGAGAAAATATCGTTGATAAATAAAGAGAAGAGAAGTGGGCCCAGGATAGACCCTTGAACTCCAGTTTCAACTGCTCTAAGAGACGAATATACGTTTCCTACTTTAACCCTTTGAACTCTACCTTTCAAATAGTTTGACATAAGATTAACAGAGCTAGAACCAAGCTTAAAGTAGTTACTGAGCTTATTACAAAGGAGTGAATGATTGACGGAATCGAAGGCTTTGGAGAAGACAACAAGGCAGAGCAGAGTTAAAAAATTCTGATCATAAGAAATTCTGATATCATCGACATAACTGCAGCAGTAGCACAACTGTGTCCAGTCCTGAAACCTGACTGCAACGGTGATAATAAGTTATTTGATGTTATGTATTCAGAAATTTGGTTGACCGTAATACGTTCAAAGACTTTTCCCAGAGCTGGCAATATACTTATAGGTTGGCAATATACTTATAGGCAGATGAAGATTTTGCGATAGGCAAGACCGTGGCAGCCTTCCATAGTTCGGGAAATTGAGAAGATGTTAAACAATGGTTTAAGATGTGAGTAAAAGGGGATATTATAAAAGGCAGTACTAATTTAACAAACTTAATAGGCATTCCGTCAATTCCTACAGCATTTGAGTTGATATTCATTATGCACTTAGCAACATAGTCTTCTCTTACAGCAGTAAATTCAAAGGATGGAAACAGAGAGTTACTTATCAATACTGGCAACTCACCACTGTTAACACTGCTTGCTAAGACAGGGCTTCCGTTTGCTAAGAAGAAGTGATTTAGCTTATCAGGATTTAAGGTGCACTCATTGTTATTTTTGTTAAACACTCTATATCTTTTTATGTTCTGCCATAACAACTTGGACCTTAAGTTTGAGTTTTGCTTAGAATTAAAGAAATGTATCTTATTTTGTCTGATCATGACAATAGCAGCATTTCGAGCTCATCTGAAGTTATTCCCGTTAACATTAGAAGGATTAATTTTCCATTTTGAGTGCAGTTTATTTCTTAGTCTAATTGCAACTAAAACACGATTCGTGAACCAGGGAGATCAATTATTTGAAACTTGAACACTACGCAACGGAACATAACGGGCAAATACAACATTTAACTTCTCTATGAAAACCATAAGCTTATCATCAACCGATTCATAAAACCAGCAATCATTCCATTGCACGGTAGTTAGGTCTTGAAATAAGGCAGAGGAGTTTATTGATTTAAAGTCATAATAAGAGAAACTTGCAGGAGATTTTCTACCTAGATGAATATCAAGACAACAGAAAAGTAAATCATGATCAGACAAGAAAGTTATTTGATCAAATTTAAAAAGAAGAGAACTATCAGAGACTAGACTAGACTAGACTAGACAAATCCTTTACCAAGGATTTATATGTTTTCGATAACGTTAGTGAAATTTCCATTTTTATAGAGAATTGCCTTTTTAGATAGCATTACGATATCGTCTTCAGAAGCGTAAACTATAGAAATTATCACTTTTACGATATCAGTTCGATATCTAAACGACATTAAAATTTCGATATCGTTTCTATATTGCGATTACTATGTTGTCGATATAGTTAACGATATGTCCATTTTTATCGAAAACAAGCCATTTTTAATATGATAACGATTTCGTCTGGCGTATCGTTATCGATAAAAATTATCACCTTTGCGTTATCATTTCGATATCGAAACGATGTTTTTTGGTTTGCTGGGTATTGTTTTAGACTGCGTTAGATTTATATTTAAAATGCTTAAATATTTGGGATCTTGCGTGCTGCCCGGAATAGTAAACGATGCAACAATCGAATATATGAATATAATATATGAAAAAATTTAAGCTATTAAAAGTCCAAAAATTGTTAAAACCGAATTCTGATCGAAAAACCGTTTTCTATATGATATTATTTTATATTACATGCCACCAAACTCACTGCAAAATTGAGATTTTCGATTATTTTCATAACATTTTTTTCGTGCTTTTCCATTAGGTCAATCCTGATGATTTTCAAAAACTTTTTATTTCAGTTATTGTGTACAGAAAATGGCCTTTAAGATTGCATAAAAAGTTTTTGAAAATTTATCAGGATCGACCGGGTAAGCATGAAAAAAATTGCATGGAAAAAATCTCAAATCTCAATTTTACAGTTAGTTTGGTGGAACCGGACTAAATTATTCGGTGATTCCAAGTCCAGAATCATATTCGTTTTTTTTTTTTGTTTTTTTTTTCCGCAAATCCCAAAGGAATAAGTTTTTTTAAAAACTAGTAAGGATGGAGCTTCGGCAGGGTACCGACGCTAAAATATCCCCCCGCGGTCATATTAAAGTATATTCGAAGTCTTTAGCCACGACATACACGATGACATTCAGTTTTATATATTGACGAAAGCTTTCCTACTTTGATGACGTCACTTTGTATGGAATGTAGGCGTGGTTTTGCCAAATATCGTTGAGATGGTTCATATTATATATCAAAGCTAACGTGAAAAATTTCAAGACACTCTTTAATTTTTGTGGATTTTCAAGAGACTTTACGTTTAAAATAAAGCCACATTGAATGTATCACAGAGATGGTTTATATTAAATATCAAAGCTTATGTGCAAAATTTTAAAATAATTCTTTAATCTTTGCAGACTTTTAAGAGATTTTACGGATAATATAAGGCCAATTTGTATGAGAGGTAGGCGTGGTTTCCATCCTATTTTTTCTAAATTTCATAGCCAAATTTTAAGGCATTGCTTTAATTTTTGTGAATTTTAAAGACATTTTACGGTTAAAATAAAGTCGCTTTTAATGGTAGGTAGGCGTGGTTTTCATCCAATTTGGCCCATTTTCGAACTTGATCTTCCTTTTTTAAAAATAAACTTATATTTTGAATTTCATCGCGATACCTTTAAAATTACGGCTGTAATCGTGTCGACAGACGGACAGACGGAAGGACACTCGGAAATCAACTCAGGAGATGGTGCTGATCAAAAATATGTATATATTTTTCTATAAAACAAAGTTAATATACCCCTTACGCAGTTCGCGTTGGGGTTAAAATATCATATAAAAAACCTCCAAAGAAAATCGAGCAGAACCGGTTTCGACAATTTTTGTACTTTTAATAGCTGAAATTATTTCATTCGCAGCTATCGTATACAATTCTGGGGGCCACGCAGGATCCCAAATATTTAAGCATTTAAAATTCAAATCTAACGCAGTCTCCCAGTGGGAAAAAGCAGGGCTTCGAAGCGCTACTAGCAGGGCTTCTAATGGATTTCGTAGTCCTTCAATGCTCATATCCAAGCTTTTTTATGTGAAATGGCCAAATCTTCCCGGCCTTCCGCTCTCCTTGCTTTAAAAAGGCCTGCACTCCTTTCGAATGGCTTAAAGAAGAGGTTAATCAAAACAATTATAAAAATATTTTTTTTTTAATTCTTTTTAGGTACACCTACCTATTTATTCTGTGATTTTATTTTATTTTACACATATTTTGTCAGATAAGAATATTTCTATGTCATGACGTTGATTATTATTCAGTATTTTTTAACGAAAAAGTCACCCTGAAATATAAGCAGAACCAGTTTTTGTAGGAAAAATATAATTGTTGTACTGCCCTGGGTAGCGAAAAATTGGGCCTCATAGAAGCGCTCGCAGAAGCAGCGAGGAAGTCATGTGTCTTACCGCCAAAAGAAGCAGTAAATGCACACCTTTATTAGAAGAGGCCTAGCTTCATTGCCTATTGGGCTAATACAATATATATATATTTATAATATAAAAAAATTTTTATTTTATTTGAAATACACTTTGCGGCGCTCCACTTTGTCGATTCGCCAAAAATTTAACGAAAAAAAAATTAGGCTATGAATTGTAGGGAATTTTTCTAGTTTCATTTGGTACATATATGTTGTTATCGTGAAATAAGTCAGAAAGGATATATTGGCAAAAACTGCTTTTAGGCGCCATTTTGCCAATATGGTAGCGCGAGCAGCAAAAATACCAGGTGGTAAATTTGAAATTCGGAAAGGACACATCGAAATCTATAAAAAGTACCTATTTCCAAAACTCCCGGATTATGAGTAGCAATGGAAAAAAACTGTTGTTTTCTTAGCTCAGGATCAGGATCAGGATCAGGACGATCTTGAATTATTATGAAAATGTAATTCACAGCTCATCCAGGTGGTATATGTAAAGAAAATGCTTAGTAAATAGTTACCATGTCAAAATGACATATCAGCATCAGTTTATTGGGAGTCTCCCAAATATATTATATTAATTTTTAAAAATTTCAAAGTTTAAAAGAATTTATTTAAAAATGTGTAAAAACTTCGTGCAACGATTTTCTCTTGATGACATAAAACATGCCGAAAGTATTTCTGTCTGACTTAATAATATATTAGTATAATTTTGACAACAGTAAGTTTGTCCGTATCATTAGTACTAAAAAATAGATTTTTTGATATCAAGTCAAATGTTTGAAAGTGGTAGTTACCTCTTCTTCCCTACGATTATGTAATTAATTCTTTTTGTAGTTAAAATGCTTTTTTTTTTTGCTAATTAAATGTAATGAAAATTCTTCTGGTTCTTAAATAAGTTGCTTGATTTATCTACAATATTCTAGTGAAATAATGGCAGAAAATTTTAAAATAAAAATCACTATTTTTAGTTATATCATTTGTGTTCTGTGTGTTTAGTGTGTTTGTTACAAATACTTAAGGTGGATAAAGTTTTTTGTGCTACGAGTCTTGCATGTTTTAAAGTAGATTATCAAGAATTAATTAAGTTATATTTGCCAGACGTTAAATATATGTTTATTGTAAGAGAAAAAACTCAGATAATCTTTAACTAGGTTTGATTGAAATCATAAGCCTGAAGTTTTCCCAAAATGTATGTTCTCAGAATTTTTAGAACAATTAAAAGTCTCATGCATTATTTCATGTCAATATTTAATATTGCTATTTTTTATCCTAAGATTTAACCGGTTCTTAATGCGGTTACACAAAAACAAAGCAACAACTTAATGGCATAGGA